>QEIL01000141.1:0-100849 GCA_003116535.1 Paecilomyces niveus
TTCTATTCCAATCCAATCTACTCCCAACCTGCTGAACCCTTCGCGCACGTCCTAGTACCAAGTAATTATCCGAACGGCGACTTGCAAGCGACTCGACGTCGTCTCGCCCTCGCTTCGCCAGCCGACCTGGAGTTAGCTGGCTCCTAGGAACTCTAGTTCCTTACACTTGCACAAACTTACTGTACCTTTTTCGGAGCATTTCGGGAAATATGGAGCTAAAGAGCCTGAGGAGGTGGAAGACCTACACTCCACTGTGTATAATTTTCTAGCTGTAATAAAGGAGTATAAGCAGCTGTTTTGTCAACTTTGATCTCCTATGTTGCGATGCTGCATTGACAGCGCGTGGCACAGTGGCCTTGCATTAATCACGGCAGCATGTAGTACCGGTACCGAGCACGACATTGGCTTTAGTCCTTATAGGATGTATCATATATATTATTAGCGCTGAGCAACATTTAGTAACGAGAGCCGATAGCTTGATAAAACGGAATGATTGGACATTTTCAACAAGTAGAAATGAACTAAAGAGCATATCTCAACAGCAAGTTATTTCAGATAAAACCTAATCATGGATCATGGGAGTACTGGACCCCGGTCCGTCATCATCAAGGTCGTAAACCGAAATGTAAATTGTCGACGGATATGGCAGGGAGATAATAATATTGATTGGATAAAAGTACTCAGAATTTGGAAAAAAAAATATATAAAAATTGTCATACTCGGGAGATACTATCTCACAACAGCCATCCGTAAGCGTGTAAGTCATGTCCACCACAGATCACAATTAGTCTTTTTTTTTGACAGAGATAGCTGTTATCTCTGAATATGATTCGGAGCCAGAAATCTCGCTGGAAAAATATCCCGTGGCATCGGCTATTCCAGGGACGGATGGGGTTTGTTACAGATATTTCGTAGCGGCGGAGAAGCTATGTTTCGAAGTCAGGATGCAAGAAACTTATTCGAAATGGTAAATGAATGGGGGAAAATCGAATACATACCTCAACAAAGACCTTGTTGAGAGTCATTGTCGCAATGCGAATCCCTAGACATCGCGTTGCCCCATGACCGAATACAAGCTCTTGAACCCGCTCCATCTGTGCCAAGTTCACCGGATCTGCATCTAGCCATCTTTCCGGCTTAAATACATCTGGATCAGATCCAAAAACGCTGCTCAACAACGAATCAGCCATGTTGATGCCAATGTTAGTCCCACCAGGTATGAATTTTCCAAGAATGGTATCTCCCTCTGAAGGCACTATGCGCTCGCGAAGAGCCGTGATCGGTGGGAAGATACGGAGACCTTCTTTGATACATGCTTGGAGGTATGGAAGCTGTACTGCCTCGTGAGCTTGTGCAGGCGATGAAAGCAGGCCTTCTGAGACGGCATCGTCTATTTCCGCTTGTAATTTTCCGTAGACGTTTGGGTTGGTTATGATGTGAAGTAGAGTGCCACGGAGCGCGCTGGCTGTAGTGTCTGATCCTGCAAATCTGGCGGATCAATCAATTTCTCACTTATGCCTGCATTCTGAGAGATTGAAAGACTCTTACAGTGAGATTGTGATCTCAGATTCTACCTGCTTCCTCGAGATGCCGTTTCTCAAAAATGACCCAAGAATATCCGTTTGAGATACGGCATCAGGATCAAACCGTGTATCTACAACTCTTTTCGAGATCTGTCCCACCATAAGTATATGCGTTATTTTCAGTAGCACCAACTTCTAAGGAAACTTACCCCAAGAATCTTACCTAGGCCCTGCTCATCCGTTGGCTGAGGGAGGACGTAATGTTTAAAATAAGGAAGATATGATAGCAGCGACAACAAACTGCTTAGCTCGACCAATACTGAGAGCTTTTCTATAATCGGAAGTCGAGATTCTAGTGTCGAGAGAAACCCGTAGACATCTCCATGAGTCTTGACAAAACCAAACGGCTCTCCAAAGCATAAATGTGATATGATATCGGTGGTCAGATACTGGAGGCTTCGAGCCACATCAAACTTCACTGTTGAGGAAGAAGTGGATGTTCCAAAACAGTCAATGTGTGTCAACCATTCCTGAATTCGCTCATCTATCGTGGGTTCTAGGCTTGGAATATCGTTTCCGCTATACTGTCACGAGTTAAGTGATGAGATAATATACTGCCAAGGTTAAATGGTTGACTAGCTTACACTTGGAGCCATCTGGTGACGGAGCTTCTGATGTTTCCGCTCATCTCGCTCCGTGATTAAATTGGCTCTATGGGGGTCGATCCGCAGAGCATTATACCACGGTCCTCGCGTATAACGCGATCGTGCCGCAAGAATCTTACGGATGCTGTCTGGATCGCTAAGCAGTAGATGATTTGGCCCAATTCGAGCCAGAGGTCCTAGAAAAGATGTCAGTCATAGCTGAATCTATGTTGGAGTATCTAACGGCCCCACCATATTTGCCATTGACGTCGACGTAAATGTTGGATGAGTCTTCGGACGCCAGGACTTTGAGCATCCAGATCCTACTGAAGGCTGCCCACAACGGGCCAGATATATGTCTAAGGCGTATGTATCGTACTATTGTCCGACAAACAATATAGAGAATTAAGAATAAACACCCCAGTTGTAGTACAGAGATGTGCAGACATTGTACATTGTCAAGGTGAAGTGAGAGTGACATCGTATCGGGCATTCAATCAATTTCATCACTGTGGTTTGATGATTGCTGCAGAGAAACAAGGGGCATGCTCTTTTGACAGTACTACCTCAGGTGAGCAATGAGATGTTATTTACACTGCAATATTGCTGAATGATGTCCTATACAGCTATCAAGAGCGGAGATGTTCTAGATTAATCTGCAATGCAAGAATCATGGCCTATAAAGAGTATCACATGGTATCACTAGTTTCAGGCTTTGTGCAGTTATTAAAATTAACAAAGGAAACATTTACTAGAGATACAATTAATATGGTTGTCGGGCATTGCCACCCTTGATTGACGAGACGCAGAGCTACTGAGGTTGGCCATTGGGTATACAAAGGTCCCACCTTGCAAATTATTCCAATATAATTGCCAAGTCTGTGAGTGGTAGAAGACAGTTCCGGACACAAAGCTTTTGCTGCTTCAGGAGTGCAATGTGTATTGCGACCCCTTCCAAGAACAAAGACCGCTTAAGGTATGATATTGTGTTTATTTAGTGTGTGCATATATGTTCTTCTGTGAAAACCTTAAGATGTCAATAAGAGCAGGAGGGTTATGTATTCTATGAACAGAATATGGAAATGGAAGAAATGACCAATCTCATGCCAGCCTGTTACACATGTGAAATCGCTATGAGCAAAATCTTTTTCATACCAATTCCTTGTGCTTGCAATACAGGCACTACCAGTGCTGAAGTTTAATCGTTTCCCAAGACTGCAAGGGCGTTGATGTACTAGAATAAGTAACACAGTGCTATGATCAGAACCACTTGAACTTGACCCTATGCCGTATTGAGTTTCACAAGAATTGAAGGTTACTTGAGGCTGTTGGACAGGAACGAGTCTGCGGGAATTGCTAACCCAGCTGTCTGTGCGACATCGAAGTCTAAATCCATCGTTTTAACCAAATCTGACTGTATCAGGACTTTGAATGAATAAAGCCACGGTGGTCTTGCCGGCTGAAATGAGGGAGGTTGTCGGCGATTAATGATGGTGCTGTTGACATAGGCAGTACCCAACGGTTATTACTTATCAGATGGAGAATAAGATGCTCCTCAAAGCCTTCATAAAAAGGCATGATTTCCTCGAACCACCTACGCTTGTGCATTACTGACTGGACACCATGCTATTTTCCGCTCTAGATAGCGCCCTGCAAAGACTGCAGCAAGGTTGCAGATTCAATATAATCGTGACACTTTCTGTCTTGATTCTGACTTGGTTCAGCTGGAGGCTCTGGAAGTTTACCATCATCCCATTGATCTGGCCAAATGAACCGTTGATGCTTCCATACCCTATCCCATTCCTTGGTACTGGTTTCTACATACCTATTTGCAACATATTTAAGGAAGCAAAAGCTAATAGTATTTTTTTTCTCTCTTGAACAGGCCATACACTGAACTTCCTAATAAATCCTGAAGGTACTCTTCAATAGGCGAAGTGAGTGACCCGCACTTCGTGCAGACCCTGCCTGGAACGGTCTGCTAATGTGTACCTCGATGAACAAGCCGATACTTCGGAGGAGACTGCCCGTATGCTCTCAGCGTTGGCGGCCGTAATTTCCTCATCGTCCGCAATCCGAATGATGTTTTGGCTGTATGGAAAGACACAAGGTCACTATCCTTTGACCACTATATGCTGAATACATTCGCTGGGCTTGGTTCCGAAAGATAGCTACAACCTCATGTTTCGTGAACGACCAGCGAGTTTCTATAAGCGCGACAACAAAGAAGGCAAAGAGGCCCCGTTCTTCGTAAAGGAGAATCCGTTGGATAAGCGTTATATTGATATCCAAGAGGAATGGATCAAGGGGCAGTTTCAACCTGGTGAACGAGCGAAGGTCGCGGAGTAGCTCCTTCTAGAATACCTTGATAACGACTTTTGACGTGGGACAAATTGTCGACCTCTAGATACCTCATCTCCGAAGACGCAGACTGCGCTGGAAGCGGCAAAGTTTTAAGTCTCTACGGCTTCTGTCGGTACACCATTGCTGATGCAGCCTGCATGACATTCTTGGGCCCGGAGATATTGGATATCGATCCAAAATTCGTTGAGCACTATATCGAATGGGATAATACAAGCTGGAAAATCACACACCAGGTTCCAAGGTTTCTCTGTAGAGACCTGAACAGGGCTCGCGGCAAGTTAGTTGATGCTTTCGTCAAATATTACTCCCGTCCAGAAGAGGAACGGCTACACCTCAGTTGGTTATTCAACCGGATGCAGAGTGAGCAGCAACATCTGGGGATTTCAACTTTACGATGCTGCTTCGATTAGCATTTTGATGCTCTGGGCGTATGTTTCGAACCTCCCCATTTCCCTAGTACCTTTAGCTGGATCTGTGAACTAACGTTCTAAATCAGCGTTATCTTCAACACATTTCGAATGGCTTTCTGGGTATTCGCACATATTGCTTGTGACCCAATACTTAAGGCGACAATAATTAGAGAACTATCATCTATTCGCCATCCGGATGGCACACTTGACCTCACGGACCTTCCTTCTCGCTGCCAACCTCTCGATGCTACCTGGCTTGAATGCCTTCGTCTGTACAACAATGGCACCGTTGCACGTAACACCATCCGCGCCACCGTTATCGGTAACAAGACTATCCGCCCTGGGGCTCAAATCCTTGGTCCTCTACGACCGACGCATCTTCAACCAAGCATATTTGGCCCAGACGCTGCTGAATTCAATGTGGAGCGCTGGATCAAAAATAAAAATCTGGAGTCTACGAAGGGCTTTGGCCCTTTTTGGTGGCGGAAAGACGTTATGTCCAGGACGTTTCCTCGCCAAAAGAGAAGTCTGTCGTCTTGTTGCGATAGTGCTGAGGAGGTTTGATGTGCGGCCAGCCGGAGATATGAAGGTGCCATTGCCAGCAGTAAACAAGGCACTGACGATGCTGGATCCGGTGACTGATTTACTAGTGGAGATAAGGAAGAAGCAGGAATAGCAAGGACTGACTGAATGACATGGCCATGCCAAGGGCTCTACCTCCCATCGTATTAATAATTAAGGATATTTATCATAGACAGTCTGCTGTTTAGTCTGGTCATATCTTTCTTCTCTCCTATATCACCGGAAAAATCTGCTGGCAAAATAGATAATCTATCTTATGGTAGCAAAAGTATTGGATCCCCAGTATGTTACTTTCTTCTTACTCTACATCCATAGAATTTCATTCTTCGGGGCCGATGTCACCCCCCTGAAGAACTACAAAGGCATCGTACTGTGCACCATCACGAAAGCAACCTCAACCCACATCGGAGATGAATATAAACACACCCGGTATTTCCAGAAATAGTTGTCCATCAAGAGTTTTGCTATATGATAAGTCAACTCAAGGTTTATCCAATAGTCGTGCTTGGATCTAGTTTGCGCTCTTTGTCTTGATCAGCATAGTCCTACATTAGTCTATGCTAGTCCCTGCACTATGTGGCATCAACGTTCAAGGATTGATAAGACTGTTGTGTCACAGGTAGCATGACCATTTTCTATATTCATGTTCTAGATGACCAAAGAGTGTGGAAATGGGTAACTGCCTACCCGCTGTTTCCGGTGAATGTGGTGAGCTGCAGCTTGCATTCGATATAGTGGCTAGGCACTGACAAAAAAATCAACTAGTGACATTCATATTTTGTCACACATAATCTTGGTCATACCGTCCTACATCTCGGCTGAGCTGTATGACTATAGGAATCTCGATATATCACAAATTTCTACATGTTTGTACTTTGTTTTCTGGTTTTGCCCGACAATGGCTTCGATATGCTGTTTTTTGAGACGATAATCTTTTGGCTTTCGCAGATACCAAGGGGATAGTGGCATGTGTATACTTCTTAGGGAGGGGGAAAGCATTGCTTTATCACAAATCGTGGTCATTGATATTACCACTCCTAATTCCCACTATGCTCAAGAAAAAAAAAAAAGGTACGATGTCAAGTATATGTATACACAATTCCAGAAGGGAGAAAAGACCCATGAATGTACTTTTCGAGTACACCCATAAAACATTCGGATCCCGAATATCTTACATCGAGACCACCAAGAACATGCAATATGCGAGGCCATATCAGCCAGTATTTTAAGCTCAAACTCCGTGCTTAATGCAGAACTTATTAACGCTTCGTAAGAAGTGACTACCCTCTAAACGATCCCATATCCCATCCACCACACACCCCACACAAGAGGAACGATCACTCCAATGGCTGCTGACCCAGCAGACAGCTCTAATATACACCACACCCACAGCGTTCCGATAGACGGAGCTCTCTTCATCACGGCATAATACCCTGCCTCATTCGTCAACGCGATCAGCTTCGCACCCAGGGCCACCGCCAGCGGTAAGAACAGGAGAGTACGCAATGTAGGCGGGAAAACCAATTTCCGTATCGATGAAATTGAAAGGTCAGATAGACGTGGGGACCCGGAAGAATTGGTATTGTTTTTCCCAAAGGATATGATATGCCCGTGAGAGAGATGGATCAGCAACGTCAGGACGGGCAGCGCAATAAGAAGTGATTCATTAGCGAGTTTTTTCATAGGGATATCCTGCGCGTATTGGTGTGCGGCGAGGTAGGAGAGAGTGAAATGCATTGTGGAGAGGGGAATCGAGAGGAGGAGGGTGTCGATGAGCGGAGAGAGGGTGTCGTCGGAGTCGGCGGTCGCATTTTTATCATCTCCGCTATTGTTTTTCGCTGTAGAGGCAGACGAAGAAGACACTTCAGACTCATTCACAGGAACGACATTTCCATCGGGGGATATCCGCATGAACTGCGCTTGTGTCTCCTTCCTCTGTGTACCACTCTTCCTATCTTCTTGTCCGTTCCCCTTGGCCTCCCTCTTCCAATATAGACGATCTAATTCTCGCTGCCTCTCCTCCGCAATCTCCAAGAGGGTTTTCGCCTTCGTTTGACCCTGGCTCTGACTCGGGGGTGGCGGTCGCGCCAGCGGGATGGAGGATGAATCGAAGGACTCTGATTCTTTGGCAGCCGCAGCGGCGCGACGCTGCTTTCGGTTCTGTGGGGCGTTCATCAGAGGCTCTTTGTCCTGGTTTCTGGGGAGTGACAAACTTGGCTGGGAACAGTGTTTAGGCGATAGTTCGTCCGGATTAATCTTGCCACATGAGAGTCTAGGCTCGGGAATGATCAGATCATGATGGTAGACGTGTTGGGTGAGGTCTCCAATAAAGTTAAGCTCCGGGTAGATCATCGCTCCGGCGCTAGGCGGGGTTAAGGGCTGCCATTGTAGTATGCACGTCATTCAGCTATTGAACGTACTATGGAGTATGAACATCCCGGGTAGAGTAATATATCTGTACTGAATGAAAAGCATTACAGGTAACCATCTTTCTGAAACCAGTTGACGTCCGAATTGACTTTGGCAGTTCCCTGCATGTCAATCATCTGATCCATGGTTTCTCTTGCCATGGTGGACCCAGACTTCGTTCCAGCGGTTGAAGCCATTCGGCAATGGACCCCGGGTGAGTTTTAAAAGAAATTCATAAGCGATGATGATCTCATAACTATCGCATCCCTTTTGTCGAGAGAAATTTCTGTACTTTCAGCACATACTAACAAATCATTAATCATTATACGGTTTCTCGGGTCTGGATTGATTATACTGTGGATTATGACGATTATTCGGATTACTACCTAGCTGTGGATTATCGTACATTACGGAGCTCCTTGTAGCGAAGGTCTCTTTCTGTACAAATTAAGTTTCATACCCATTTCCATCTATTGCGCACGTTCAGTGCTGTAAGATGGGAGCGTCGTTCTCCATAGGTCTCTTTTAACCGGACTGGTACAAAGCAGGGCCAGCCACCAGATGAGGGTTGATCAAGCTGAGGTTGAAGGGAGTCAGGAATGGGTCATCATCCGTGATGGCGACGAACATAGTTCCGTTGATAGCTGGATCACCCTGGTAGGTTGACACGTTGGGCTGGATCGTCCAGCCAGCGGTGGCGTTGGTGCTGTTGAGATTAAGGGCGGAGTAGGTCACGTTCAGCTGCGTCACCCAAGCGACATACATGGGAGATCCAGCCTGCGACGAGGTGATGTAGCTGTTGTTCGGACCGACACCCTTACCAGGAGTCTCCCATTCGAAGTAGACCCTACGTCCGGGGTAGGACAGTGGAATCGTGCGGTTGTGGGTGACAGCAGGGTTGCAGTTATCTCCAACGGTGGTGGCATTGATGCATGAGCTATTGCTGGGAATCGTAGCATTCATGGTATTCATACCAGCAGAGATGGTCTCGTTGAAACCAGCAGTGCCGTTGGTGCGAGATGGGTTAGGCTGGTTCAGCACCCAGAGGGCCGGGAAGTTCTGCCAGATCAATCTGGTCTGGTTGGCAGGACAGTCGGCGATGAAGGGCGAGATGAGAGTCCAAGCCCAAGACTGAGGCACGCCAACTTCGAACCAGACTGGCATCGGGAAGAGTCCCTCGAACTGACGGAAGATCATCTGCTGACGAGCCTCGGTGGTGATGGACTGCAGCAAGAGTTGTGCGGCTTCTCGGGAATCCAGATGGGGGAGGTAACCATAGACACCCGATTCACCGAAGCGGGTGAGTTTCTGACAGAAGTCGATGAATTCCCGCACGTTAGTGTACGGGTAATTGTAATTACACTGCTGCGGAGCCTCGGCTCCTAGGATGTTGCTGATCATGGTAGCGTGTCCAATTTCCTGGTTGGCCATGAATTCAATCAGGAAGCGGTCTTCAGCATTCAGACCAGCGGCGAGGAAGTCATCTTCTGAGAACCTAGCCAGTCCATTGTGGAACAGATCCAATTCAATCCATTCCTGGTAAAGTGCAAGGGCCTGCAAGTCGTCAGCATGTATGCCTTTTCAATCTGGTAGGATAACATACTAAGGATTCATAGTCAAAGTCACTCTTGGCGTTGTAGACCGGCGGAGTACCGTTTGTGCCGACTCCTCCAGCTGGGACGTAAGGAGCAGGCTCGGCATTATGAAGCTGGCCATCACTGGGGTATGTCGTCGCATTGGGGTTGGGCGGCAAAGTCGGGATAGCCGTTCCGAGGATACCGCTAGCAGCTGTCAAGGCCCCCGTAGTTGTTGCTGTGCCAAGGTAAGGTCCATGGCTGATCGGTGTCGGATGAGTGCGCAGCGGGGGTGCAGTGCCGTACGAATATGAAACCGCAGGATCAGTTGTAGTGGCTGGAGCTCCAAGGGTGAAGGGCACCAAGACGAGTAGCGCCGCGATGCTGAGACGGTTTGAAGGCATCTTGAAGGGTTATCTCCAAGAAGTCTAGTGAAGCTTTGCTGGCTGAAGGTCTTGGTAATGTGTCAAATTGTGGACGACAGGTAGATATAAATTCCTCTTCCCGGTCTAGGCATCATCTTTTGTCAGCTCCAAAAAAGTGACGCAAGCTCTCCATAACCATCCGCAAAGTATCCAGCAAAGTAGAAAGCCGATTGTCTTCCCAGCCTTGCAATTCGAGGAAGAGAAACCTACTCCACATCTTCGGTAGATAGCAACCATGACGTCTGGATGTCATCGCAACTGTCGCACCCACCTCTCGTTAGGTATATCAGAAGCCAATTCGAGGATGAAGTCAGAAGAGCCAGTAAGAGATCATGATAGTCGTAGGATTCCGGGTTCTCCGTAAGGCATGGACCGAGATCTGAAGAAGTTATTATGAAAGAGTATGCCGTTTCTGCAGGAGTACTCGGTCCATCACCTTCCGCACGCGCATCCGGAACTAGCCGGTCCAAGGATTCTGCCCTGCTGTCATTTGGGGCACAAATAGTATGCATGAGATCATCATGGTACAGAGATTTTTTGGCGGGTGAGTTTTGATGGAGACTCGGAAAGCTTCAGTTCGGATCGCACGGTTAGAACAGTGGCGAGATCCTTGAGACTCCAACTTTATTGCCGATCTTCCTATACATTAGGAGAGAGCATCTTTCCTATTTAAATTCTTTCAGGAGGACCATAGGATCGTCGTATCATCTGCTGCGCAGGAGATGCCATCAAGGCAACAGGATTTCTCTGATGTAGCTGTAAAGAGGCGAAGTAGGGAGATATCGTCTCCGCATCGGTTATGGAGAGAAGGATGGGCATTTCAATGCACGCTCTCCTATTCGAACAGATAGAAATGCTCCTCATTAGCCTTTGACAAAGAAACAGATAATAGCGCTTCCTTTGTGCGATGGCATACATCGCGGAAGCTTGTTCTCGCTTCGCTCGGCAACAAAGTATAGATGACGTTGGATATCATCACGTTACCAAGGTCCACTAGCAGACTTTATTATTAAAGTCAGCTTACTTACTGTAAACAGTACGGAAACAGTATCCGCCCTCCAACCAGGTTGACCGGAGCAAGGCGGGCTGACGAACTTTGTGGGGAATCACTGACCTGTTTACAGCTTGGGAGACGTTGTTCGATGCATAGAGTAGAAGCAATGCCAAAATCTAACGCCAGTAACTTCGGCTCCGGCATCGGCATGTTACATCAGCACAACTACCGGCTCACCCGATCAAAAGGATCGGCTTCCCCTTATCTAACAAAGACCTTCATCTTTTAAGAGTTCTACAAGCATAAAGATGACAAAATGATACTTCACTAGGTATTATCCCCCACGTGCCTATAAAAGACTATGGTGGCCCGCGCCAGCACAGACCGACATATCATTTCAGCTAGGTAAGGAGTATCTAGTATTGACTTTCACAATAAAAGCATGCGCATCCATACTGCAGTGAGTTGATATTCCCGGTACACTGCATTGGAAGTGCTTCTTCCTAGAGAACATCCTATTTTGGTAAATGCATTAAGAGTCTGCTCGACCACTACTCTGTACTAAACTCTAACTCACTATATCTAATGTAAGACATCCATCAAAGATCCACTGAGAGGTAAATCGTAGCTCCATTCATCTGTACCCACAGCTTACTTGACTCTCTGCAACTGGGTCGCATGTCTTTGAGACATGTCTAATTTGGATAGAACTTGATTATTAGAGAATTGAGGTCCAGACCACATTGTTTAATAAACGAGTCGAGTTTGACTATTAACATGCGTTCCTGGACTGCGAAGGAGAGTACTCTCTGTGGATTCAGCTGGTTTGTGTCTGACAATACATCATCGTATTCAGATACCTTCATACCGTTAGGTTTACGACTGATGTTCTCGTATTGTAGCCAAATATCGCGCTCTCTGTATCTTTTCATATCTTATATAGCCTTTCTAGACCACTGTAGAATCGATAATGGGAGAAGAGAAAGTATGACATATTCAGCCATGAGGCACTGATAGGATGACGCCACTAATTTATTGGGTAGAACCAAGGTGTCTATCTCTTGTCCTCGTTACGAACTTTCTCGAGAGATAGATCTCTAGAGATGATTCAGTTAATCTAATTTTAACTTGAGATGAAAACGCTTGTTAGCAATTCTGTTGTCTCTAGAAGCTTATTAGTAGTTTATTAGGATCTTTGACTGACCGTAACAAAGCTTCTATTCGCCCACGCCTCTCGGGAACTACTGCAGGTCACATCGGACAGAGAGGCTAAGCTCAATGTGCCTGTCCTGGATCCGATAAATGTTCAATAACAGAGATTCCGCAAATGGTAGTGAGGGACGTGTTTTGACACTGGAGGTGTCTCCAATTTCCTATATCTATTGTCCGAATGTCTGGAAGAGCATCACGACTGGCATCTAATAGTCAGTGAGTCCTATATTGTGTAAGTTTGCTGGTGGAACGGGCGAAGCCTTTAGCTCTAGCACTTGTGTGGCTGATTTCTAAGGTTGGGCTTTTTTTTGTCGCCGCTTGAAGCATGACATCTAGGTATTGCTAATCACTATTTCATGGGAACTGCCTATATATAGCTCCGATGCTCTCTAGACTAGCAGACTGACCAGAATTGCTTATCTATATGCACACAGCGCAAGTGCATTGAGATATTTCAAAACGGATCACCGCTGTGTCACACCCTTAGACGACATCTCATGTGAGCTGAAAGCAACGACATCAAGTATGTTAGGCTTATTCGAATCTGAGAAATTTATCGGTTGGAGGTCTTTCAACTTGGACGCCATTGTCAAAATGGGGAATTTTCTTGAGCACCGTCGCCAAACGGGCACTTAGTGGCGCCTACTTCCTTTTCTTAGTCTCGAGTCACCATGTCTCAGCTTGCCATATTTGATATTATAAAGTGCCTGCAGACCGCTGATCACACCCGATCTTTATAGCTTGAGAGATATCTCCGAAGCACGCAATTCGCAACTCCGCTGACTGAGCGGATATTCATCCCCCAATCTTCCCGAAATCCCGAGGAAAGGCCGGCGAAAGAATTCCATGCGGAGTACAATTATGTCGAGATGAGGAGAGACAGATATACCATATCCTCCTGCGACTCTCTGTATCTCTGGTGCGGAGTAATGTGTCAGTGAGCCCCACAGTGAAAGGATCCATCATTTGTCCCGACCGGACCGCATTCTCCAAATCGACCACGGCAGTAGATCCATAACGCAAAACAATACTGTTTCGGGACTAGACTGAGCTTGATACTTGAAGAGCTGGATCTTTACTCCGCATCAGGTGTACTTGAGAGACGGCCAACTCGATCCTATATATACCCTCACAATGGCTTCCAAGGTCCTTGAGAAACGGTTCCAGAATCCATCTTGTCTACCTTGTGAGCAAAGTATAGAGTCTACAGCCCCAATCATCGTCGAGAAAAGATAACGCTACTGAAGTCCCAAAATGGCTCCTGCTCTCCACCCTCTCATCGACAACGGCATCACCAAGGGCGATCCTAACTTCCGCGGTGGAAAGCTCTATTGCCACTGCCCTAGTGATAAGGTCGAAGTGACACTTGATGGAAACGTCGCTCACAACCATGCATGCGGATGCTCCAAGTGCTGGAAGCCGGACGGCTACCTCTTCTCGGTTGTCGGAGTCATCCCGAAGGACAAAGTCAGTGTGACTGCTCACCCTGAGAAGCTCGAAATCCTCGACAAGAGCGCTGCCATCCAGCGAAACCGGTGCAAGCAATGCGGGGTGCACCTGTTCGGTCGCATCGAAATCGACCACCCCTTTAAGGGTCTCGACTTCGTCCACGTCGAGTTGTCCGACCAGAAGGGCTGGCAGGAGCCTCAGTTCGCGGCCTTCGTCTCTTCTATCATCGAGCAGGGATTCAACCCGAAGGGTATGGATGAAGTTCGCAGCAAGTTCAAGTCTGTGGGGTTGGAGACTTATGACGCTCTGTCGCCCGTCCTCATGGACGCCATTGCTACTTACACTGGCCAAAAGGCGGGGAAGCTACCAGCCAATCTGTGATAGAAGGATCACTCGAGATTTCCCTGGGTTGATCCCAGGAAGGGAATGCATGGGGGCCGTAACGGATGTCAATCTTACAGTGCCCATGTTCCTTTTGCTATTTTATGATTTGTGGGATGTATATATTATTTATAACGAAGAATAAAAGTACAATTGGATATTTCAAACCAAATACTGACTCTAATCGTCGTATGCTCGCGATTATCCATCTGTGTCACGTCAATTAGATTAGCTCCAATTTCGTATCAACACAGCTACCCCGCACCCCGCTTCCACCACCTAGGGATGCGACAAATTAATCCGAACAGAGGCCGAGAATACATAACCCTGCTTGTGCCAAAACACATGAGGGGAACGGTGGAACGAGATGAATTTCCGTTGTTATGTTCCCGTCCGATCGTTGTGATTTGTTCTGTGCTTCAAAGTTCGGCATTCCGGCGCCAGTAGTCCATGGATACTTTGAAGACAGCATAAAATGATAGGCGTGGCGTTAGACCTTTTTTTTTATATAGATTCTTGTCAAAAGTAAGACCACCTTAGCTAGTGCCATATTACTAGAACCACATCAATATATACTAGAAAAATCACATCGTTCAGATACAATCTGACCTTTACTCCAGGCAAATCTCCATCGATCGCATAGATCAAGCATGTTTACTAACTACTCGCAATGTATGCACTCATATAACCTCATCGCTTTACAATCAAAATTCTAAAGCGACTTGGAGCCGTTGCACGCTTTTAATACAGCTTGCCGTATCAAGCAAACGATCCTATCTAACATACAGCAGCCGAGTACTCGACGTGTCTGTCTAGAACATGATCTATAAGCATAATATTTCCCCATATTATACCTAGTAACCCTGATGGCAAAGCTTATTCTTATCTCGAAAAGATCGGCTTTTCAGACCGGCAATTCTGCCTTCAACCAGATGTCAGCGATTATAGCCGAGCAGGTCAGACCACCCACTCAAAGAATGAAATAGCGGTTGAACTTGGGAACTATGGCAGAAGCTTATATCAAATATTATTTCAGAAGGCTCTGGAAATCTCACACTGTGATTCTGACATTCGTGACTCTTAACTCCTTAGCATTTTAAATAAGATTTTTGATAATAATATTTCCATCTTCGAAGATTCGAAAATCATTGCTTGGTTTTATTTCAACCTCATCTCACGGAAAACCAGCCGCATAACTTTCATATCTTCGGAGACTGCTAGATGCCTTCTATGCAGTAATATTTATTATTATCACCAGTAGTATTAATAAACGTCAAAACGGGTCCCAATCCGACGGATAATAAACCGACCGGCGGCTAAACGGGATCCAGGAGCGATCCTTAACAATAGCCATTATTATCGGTCGCATATCGGCTGGAACATCGGCTGACAGATCCAGGATAAAGACGATCCAAAATTTGTAATCACGATGTGGACTGTTGACGTCGTCTTGCTTATGTTCGGCCTGTCCGCCGAGGCAATTACTGATGACAACATCGCTTTAAAAGCCGGTTTGCCGAGGGCAGGTTTATCTCCGAACTGGTGGGTTTATCAACCATCGCGGAGACAACTATCCAAGCTCATTTTATTTCCATTTCAACCATTTCGAAGTCCCATATTTTGCATAGAGCTTCAGGGAATTTTTATAGTGCTGTTTTGATTATAGATATATCTCATACGTCGGCAAAATGGCGGAGTTTGAAGCTTCCAAGTTGTTCTCCGTGAAGGGGTTGGTGGCTATTATCACTGGTGGAGGAAGTGGTAAGTATTGGTCTTCTTGTCCTATACGATAGCAGTTTGCTTGAAACATATATCGCTTGATATTTTCTGCTCCTCATGTGGCCCATATCTACCCATTGAGGGTTCTATCGGACTGCCAATATTGCAATATAGTTGTTCAATTGACACAGACAGCAACTGCTCAATCAGACACAACCAGGTGCTAACAGCTGATACAAAGGTCTTGGAGCCGTCATGGCACGCGCTCTTGACGCTAACGGCGCATCTAAGGTTTTCGTCCTCGGCCGTCGAGAGCAGAACCTTAAGGATGTCGCCGCGCAAGCGATCAATAAGTCCATCATCCCTATTACGGCAGACGTGACCTCTAAGGAGTCACTTCAAGCAGCCTATGACAGTATTGCTAAAGAAACCGATCACGTTGACCTCCTTGTCGCCAACAGCGGTGTTATGGGTCCCAGCATCAACCCACCAAGTAAACAAGCCGGTGGCACACCAACCCTGTCCGAACTCCGTGACCATCTGTGGGCGACGCCGATGGAAGACTTCTCCCAAGTATTCCATGTGAATATTACCGGAACGTTCTACACTATTCTTGCTTTCCTTCCTCTCCTGCAGGCTGCGAATGAGAAACGACCAGCCCCGGTGCCTGGCACATTATCTCCGCCTAAGGCGCAAGTCATCATCACCAGTTCTATAGGCGGCTTCTCTCGTATCGCTGCCTTCTCACCAGCATACAGTCTCTCTAAGTCTGCAACCAACTATATGGTCAAGTCGCTGTCGACATTGTTCGTCAAGCATGATATCCGCGTCAACGGTATCGCGCCCGGCTTGTACTACACCGATATGGCGGAGTCGTTATTCAAAGCCCAAAATGCTGTTGGAACTGGTATCACGGATGGTTCGCTACCACGGGATATCATCCCCATCACTAGAGGAGGCGCTCCGGAGGATATGGCCGGCATCATCCTGTGGATGGCCGGTTCAGCCGGTGGCTACTTGAGTGGAAATATCGTTGTCAGCGACGGAGGAAGATTGAGCATCATGCCGTCGTCGTACTAGATAATGCAACGGGTATAGCAACTTCTACTCTTCGATTGCACATATAAAAACGACATGTGACATAGAATCATACTCCGATCGATTTCTGAGTCTTCGATATTCGACTTAAGTATACAGTTAGATTGTATATATGAACTTGATAGAACCAGGAAACACCAACTATCCCAATGGTCCCTAAACCAGTTAAACTATGGTATATCATCCAAGACCTCGTCATCCTCTCTGATCGCGAACACCGACTTGCCATCTGCATCCAGGTTTTCGCGCAGCTGACGGTCCCTCGCCCAGTCGCGGATAGCCTCGAAATTCTTACATCGATGTTTCGTGTTGAAGTCCGGGTAGGTTCCGTAGTCGCGTATCCAGACTTGGCCGAGGGCGCTGAGGTCAGCTTTGCACATGAGTTGTTGGCGGAGGGTGTCGAGACAGTGGCCTAGTTTGGAGACACAATTTAGATTCAGGTTTTTGTCCTGCAGGAGTATGTTGCATTAAAAAACTGAATTTACCTGCGTGATACCGAACTACACGCTCTGAATTCTCAAAGGGACCTTTCCCCTCTTTCAGGTAATATTCATAGTTCCAGTAGGAAGTCTGACGAAGTAGGTCCTATAAAGTCCATGTGGAGATCAGCTGACAGACACCTCATGATGCCTAGGAGGAGAGTTAGTTGTCGAAAAGCTTACCAGACAATGCAGATGATGCATAGCCTCCAAATAGACGATATAGCCGCCGCCAGCCTCTGGCCTTCTTTTCACGTGGCTTTTGGAGAGACCAAACCTTTCACCCTGGTCTTCTGGGACTATGAAGGGGTCGTCTGGCGAGCCATCCGAGGAGTGGAATGTGGTTAGTTTTCAACTTTCTCGAAGTCGTATTCTCAAAAAAAAAAAAAAAGGAAAGGGGAGATAATTACTGACATCCCACCCCAAGCGCTTGCCAAGCCTCGTCAACCTCAGTTCCAGCAGCTTTTTTATAAACGTTCTCTTTGAGAAGAGATCCGTTATATGTGACAGTCTCGTATGTGATGTGGAGATCATCGAGGACGGGCGTTCCTATAATCTCTATTAGTGACGAAGATCCGACTGAAGGAACAATTTTTAGTTGTCTCATACCTTTTTCACCAGTGACATCCCTACATATAGCCTCAGGACTTCTAATAGGTAATATCGACTTGAAGAACCAGACAGCATTGAAGGTCAGTGATGCCAATAGGACTGTCCCTAGGAGTATGCTACTACTGATCGACGATCGGCTCCGTCTAGTCCCAAGAGGATTGTGGAAAGTCGCTGGGAGAGGAAGGTCTGAGGCTCTGTCGATGCTGTTCTTCGTAGAAGTGGTTTTTGTTTCTCGATCCTCTTCGGATGAGAGTCGCTGTTTGGAATCTGACTCTGTGGATGTCATGGTGGAGTTGATTAGGACGTGACTTGCATAGAAGACGATTGTTTCCGTTTGCTGTTTATTCTAGGAGAAGACGACTGTCATGCCAGACAGCATGCATACCTAAATTTCTTCCACAAGAAGCCCTGCTTGTGGTGATCAATGAATTGATGTCACAAGGTGGCGTTACATGGAACGAAATTTAAGGCCATAATTTATGTGATGAGCCAGACAAAGCACAAAGTGTTGTGCTTTATACTATTATCTATGTTATCTGTTTACTGTGGAATTTCTTTGTTGTTCCAACAAAGAAGCGATATCCAACATTCCTCGTGGTATGATAAGTCACTGCCAAGCTGCACATTAACGAAATATAGGAAGCAGGTATCATATCGACGATCTCAAAATATGTCATAGATAATAAGAGCAGAGGCATTCTTCAAAAGACCAACCATAATGATATTTCTCCACTTCTCATTCTAGATACGGCGAAAAGTATGTCCTAGACAAAGAACAGAAGCTCAATGTAGACAGCACCAGCCAAGCCCTACATACCAGGAGCAAATTTACAAAGTATCCTCTTTATTGTGCATGTATCTACAGCCATATGAACGAAGTACTAAAAATAAGGAGGTTGAAGGAGTATGTTTGATGACCGGTGAGCAAGATGGAACCCCTAAGGACAGTTGAGCTGACTATGGAAGTCACGTAATTGCTTTTCCAATATGAGGAAGGTATGACGTGCTGGTGATCATAGATTTCAATAGCTGAGGAGATACGATTTAGAATGAAGAATAGAGCCATGTGATGCCTCTAGGCTCTCCTTGAAGACACTTATTATCTCAATCATGTTCCTTATTCCCATAGAGTAATGAAGATGGATATTAGATAGCGTGGCGAGAGTCTGGACGTTATATCGGTTTTGTGCAAATGGAGATAGTACATACACCAACCACAGTCTGACTGGTCACGTTCTCATCGTATATAAGTGATATGGTGGTAGGAGAATTGATGGGGCGAAATACAAATAGAGCAAGTAGTTACTTTCACTCAGGAACAGAGTTTCGAGGTCCAAAGGCACGTTCCGTAAAATTCTGTCGTAATTGGTGGGCTGAACTCAGGCTGGCTTGTTATCATCACATGACGAACTGTAACGAAGGCCTGAGAGCCTCATGGAGTAGGGAATCTTACATCCCGCATTAGGGAGGAGGCTGATAAGGATTGCAAATACCTTACGACCATCAGGTACGCAATAACATGGATTAAGACTTTACTTCGATCTTCCTATAATCAGCTTTTAAAACTTTAGGTGGGTAGGATAGGTCTTGCACTCTGCATGCTATGTTACCCTCAGAAGATGATATAGCTAAATTTGTGTCCTGTACTCCAGAGGCTAGTGAAGGGCAGGCTCACATGATTTTAGAGGTAAGAAAGATACTCTGATGCTCTTATACTCTCCTGAGCATCGATTTTATTGATGGGTGTCATTAAGGGGGCAGACACACCATCAATGAAGCTTCAATTCTATGAAAACCCCAACAACTGTTCTCACAGCCAACTTCTAGCGTGACCAATCCAGTGGCCCCCACTGAGGAGGCCAATATGCAGGCCGATGCTCCTCCGTCGTATGCTTCGTTGGTAAACACCGTAAGCGAACCACAGCATCCACCTCATACAAATGCAGTCATCAAAGCTGCAAAAATCCGCGCTCGAGATGAGGTATGGCCGACTCTTACTTCTTCGGGATCACGAGCTAACATTCTTTGGTCCCCCAGCAAAAGATGCAGAATATGCTACAGAGCGTTCAACTGAGAAATCGCATTTACAATAGTGATATTGAGCCAGAACATGAATCAGAGCTTGGCTGTGACTGCTATATTCACAAATATAGGAACAGGAAAATGGATCGACTCGATGTCCAGGACATGTGGTCAAAAGCAGTCATGTATCCAGGTCAGCAATAACACGTCTCAGGAGCTCTAGTGCTTTGCGTACACAGCCTAACACCTTATTTTGTGCAGGGGAAAAGGCTTACCATGACCTCTACCAATCGATCCTCTTTAGCAACAACCAATACAGTCGTGTCATGTCACCATATGGTCCTAATGGTGCCGCCTGTTATGGAGCGCAGGCACCTCAACCACATTATTACACTCTATGGCTTCAACAAACTACACAGTTGAATGCGTCTCTCAATGCGCAAGCACAAGTCGCTGTCGATGGTAAAGAGCCACCGTTCAATATCTGGGAAATTAACCAGGTAGACTTGTTAATGCCAGATACTACTATTGCTACTACTTCATCGGGCCGAGCTGATGACAGGAGGCGACACAGTATTGCTGGTCCCCTCACAAACGGCAATGCGGAAGGAGCTAAAATATCTAAATTTAAAGTCTTGAAAAGAGCCTTCTCGATCAAGTCTCCCGAGGAAAAGTTGTCTGCCCGCGGCCAAGAGTTACGAAACGCGATCCTGGAAGAAGAGCCTGGTAGATGGCCAGACCAGGAATCCCAACAGATTGTGGCGGTCTACCAGGAAAAGATTGGCATGACCCAAAAGATAGCCGACCTTCGAGCTCACCGTCCTATTCAATACCTTCACCTACTTCGGGCGGGCTACTTCGAGCCTATCCCCGTTGCTTGGGCACATCGAGATTCCAATCCTCTAAAGTTCACTATTGATGCGCCGGCTGGATGGAGAGGGATCACTCCTGGCTGGAGAGGATTCAAAAATACCGCCGAGGAACGTCTGTACTGGGTCTTGAACCATAGAGAGGGCAGTGGTGGAGTGAGGATAAAACCTGACTTTATTTCTGCCATGGAGATGGCTCGTACTAGGATGGCTTCCGCAGTCGAGCCACCTCCTGTATACTACTCTGCTAATGATACCTGTCAACTTCAGTATACCTCTGTGGGCTACTCGAGACAGGTTATGCCTGCCCCTTTCAGAGCCTTTGATGCACCGGAACGCTCTACGGATAATACTGTGATTCTATTGGATGTCTCTGGATCCATGGAGATGAATGCCTTTCGACCGATCTATGACCAGTATCTTATTACAGGCTATTCTAGATCTCCCCAGCCGAAAAACAGAGGTGACCCCAGTGTTATCTACCAGTCTATATGATGGACTGACTCTTTTTTTTATAGATGTCTCTAAATCTATCGTCCGTCGCTTCACTGATGCAATGGCCAACCACGATCACAACTCTGAAGGCTACCAGCTCGTCACTTTCTCGAGTAAAGCTCAGTTCATCGGTTTCATCAATCATTGGAATTTCGATGCTATGTGGGATAGTATCGGATTTGGGGGACGAACTCGCGTCATGTCAGGCTGGCAGAAAGTCAAGGATCTACATTTCCAGAGACATTCTGAATCAGCAACCTATCATCCTGTGTATGGATGGCAGGCTGGTCCGGAAACTCCTATGCTAAGGTTACTTCTTTTACTTGATGGAGAAGCAATGGACATGGACGAGTTTGAGCTCGACCTTCTCAGCCTCTCTTGGGTCCATGTTACAATATTCCTGATTGGTGTCGACGGATGCCCGCACCATCATCGCCATGCTAATGAGCTGCAGAGAATTAGTGAGGTCAATCCACATGTTTCATTTGTCGATGCGCAGGGAAATACCCCCGAACGATTTGTCACCCACGAGCTGCTCAAGCGACACCTCGGCTATGATCTTTCGATAGCTGAGTTCGCGGAGCTGGAGCAACAACCGCCATCATATAATGAGTGAACATGCAATTATTTGCGAGTTCTTTGCAAGACTATTCAATTCTTCTCAATTTAAACCATGCTGGACATGTATACAGTTCGCATGCTGCTTTATTTTTATGTGTCCACGACGGAAATGCCGAAGCAACAATACCCTACTGGAGAGGCAACTTTGAAATTGTTATGGTTCACGTTACCCGCAAATATTAATTATTTTGTGATATAGACAGGAGATTTTATGAGTTTCATCGAAAAGAAAGAAGGGTATATCGTTACACATTAGCATAATATCAGCTTTGACTAGAACAGAGCCCGCTAGGGGAATGTAATGTCTCCGCTAATATGTAGCCGTCAATCGCTGGACAAGGTACTCGCCAGAGTTAATCCCGTCATACTTCTTCTGCACACCAACCTCTTCACCATAAGTCCCCGGCAGAGCCTCGATGAACTTATCCATGTTAGGATTGCAAAAGTACGCAATGCTGTACCGCGAGGGATACGTATCGGACCTGTCGTCTTCAGGCGCAGATCGCGGTTCGACGACGCGATGGCGGGTGCTTTTAATAATATCGTTGGACCACCTGGCCAGAAGATCGCCGGCGTTGACAACGATAGTGTCGGGAATGGGAGTGGCATCTACGAAGGTATCATTCGGACTGCGCACTTGCAGACCGCCCCGGGAGTCCTGGAAGAGAAGAGTGAGAGAACCATAGTCGCTATGTTCACCAGCACGGACCTGTGCCGGGTTCTTCTTGAAGGTACCCTTAGGGATAGGTGGGTAATGCAGTAGACGAAGGTTGTTGTCTCCGCCATTGGTGAACTCATCGAAGAAGTGTTCCGGCAAGGCCATACCTAGAGCCATGGCACGCATAATCTGCATATGAAGTTCTTTACAGGTCTGAAAGAACTCTTGCATGGTGCGCTTAAACTCTTTGCCCTCCTCGTCGAACTGGTCCGGCCACTGATTAGGGTAGCCTTCAACCCCTTCACGGCCGATCTCCATTGTCTCCTTCAAGTCTGGGATTGCCGCGCGCATGGCTTCAACGCTCGAGACGTCAACGTCAGGACGAGCCAACTTCTCACGGCCTCGGGTCACATATCCACGGTTGGATTGCGGGGTCGTCCAGCCTAGGTTGTCCTTCTGCACCTGTGGACGGGCGAAGAATCGTGCCGACTCACCGAAGACTTTCGTGACGACGGAGGGTGGGATGCCGTGGTTTTTGAGATACAGAAAGCCCGAGGTCTTGAAGGCATTCATGATAGAGACGCCGACGGCGTGCCTCTCAGCAGGCCTCCCACTGAGGAAGGGCTCGAAATCGATAAGCTGCTAGCTTAGTACATCTCTTTCAAATACGAGAGCAAAGGGGTCATTTACAGGGATGACCAGATCATCTTTCTGAACGCCCGTAGAGGCAGGCTTGCACTCCTGTTGAGAGATGTTTCCTGACATTTTGAAGTGTTATCGCTCTCTGTATATGAGTTTGTGATTGTCGGCGGATAGACGTCACGCGGGGAATCCAACATAAACGGGGAGTGAGCTTAAGCCCGCAAAATGAATTGTGATATCAAGGTCTCAAAACGCCGTCAGTGAGACGAGATGCATATGTAGCAATCAGTAGCAGTTTTAGTCCCACTATCGCGCCCAGGTGTAGTCAAGACAGATATAAATACCAATGACCTCGTGCTTATCTGCCTTATCGAGCGGCTTATCTTCATCATATCCACAATCACCCCATGATAAGCCTCGATAAGATAATACGTACGATATCCATATCACCTGTCACAATAGCTTCAATTCCGACTCTATCCGATTCCTTCTTTAGGAATGGCCCCAGGGGGTTCCAGTGTCTTGCCTTTTCCAGTCGCGTTGAATTCGGAGTCGAGCGTGATCTGCCCCCTCCACATATCTCGTCGACTTCCCCTCGTTGATACCCCGCGCCCGTGTGCTTGGGAAAACCATACTTGACCCTTCTGTATTTCCAATATTTATTCTTGGATCAACTGTCAAACCATCAGGGACATAGGCACTGAAGTTATAGCAGGAAGGAAGGGAGCAATTTTCGAACAAGATGTCGCACCCAATTGTCGACATCCACACCCATGTGTACCCCCAGTCCTACCTGGATATGCTGCGATCGCGCAAGACAGTACCATATGTCCACGACCCAGCTTCTGGCGCGCCCTCGCGACTTATCATCCTCTCCTCCGACGATAGTGAGTCTACTCCGCTTGACCAACGAGGGCGACCTGTCGATTCATCCTACTCCGACATCAACGTCAAGCTAGCCTTCATGCACCGGCATGGCATCACAACCAGTGTTGTCTCATTGGCCAATCCCTGGCTGGACTTTGTCGAACCTGAAGAAGCACAGACTTGGGCAGAGCGCATCAATGATGACCTGGAGGCGACTTGCGCCAAGGTGAACAAGGAAGCGGACCCGGAAGAAGTGCGCGCCCTGCATGAGAAGGAGACCGTTTTTGCCTTCGGAGCCCTACCGTTGAGTGCTCCTACTGCAGATGTCGTTGCGAAAGAGATTGCGCGGCTGAAGACGCTACCGCATCTACGGGGTGTGATCATGGGTACGTCTGGACAAGGGAAAGGATTGGATGATCCGGGCCTGGACCCTATCTGGGCGGCTCTGCAGGATACGGACACTCTGCTCTTCCTGCATCCGCATTATGGTCTACCTGACGAAGCCTTCGGTGGACCTGAAGCAACAGATCGCTACGGCCATGTCCTTCCTCTAGCCTTGGGGTTCCCGCTCGAGACGACAATTGCAGTTACGCGGATGCTCCTGGCAGGTGTGTTTGATCGGTTCCCTCGATTGAAGATCCTACTGGCTCATTCTGGTGGTGCTCTTCCGTTCCTGGCAGGTCGGATTGAGAGCTGTATTGCGCATGAACGGAAATTCATTGCCAATGGTGGAGAGACGAAGGGTCCCAGCAGAAGTGTATGGGATGTGTTGAAGACGAATATATACCTCGATGCTGTTGTGTATGGGGAAGCGGGATTGAAGGCAGCCATTCATGCGGCAGGAGGGCCGGATAGGTTACTGTTCGGTATGTAGTCTGTGTTTTCGTCTCTTAGTCTATATCACACGGGAATTCTGGGATTGTCTAACCTGTAATAGGCACCGATCATCCATTCTTCCCGCCACTGGATGGCAAGGAAGACGAAGCCTGGCTCAGTGTTACAACCAACTATAAGGCAATTGACGAAACACTCGCTGGGGATGCAGATGCCATAAAGGCTGTCCTAGGAGGGAATGCAGTCCGGATCTTGAATCTCAAGTAATACCATCCCCTATCCATTAATGCGCCTTCTGGCGAAAGAGAGTTAGGTTGGTGTTTAGGATTGCCTTTAAGGTCATGACCACAGGAGCAGAGTATCTGATAGGATAGAACTGGGTGATATGTTTCTCTGAGATGATACCACTAAAACTGGAATATAAGCTATATAACGAAAATTCAAGGAAGATGTAGACAACTGGAAGAGATGATCCGAGGCAGATGATCATGACAGGTCTGGATGCTTAGTTCTCTTCCTTCTTCATCAGGATATCCCATCCCAACAATGCCCATACCTCCTGCACGAACCAGTCAGGAACTGTCTTTTCTGGAATCGACTCATGAGTCCGCAATTTTTCCAATTCTGCTTCACCAGGCAACTCTGGCCCTTTCAGGGAACCCCTGAACATTGGATCGCCCCCGAAGACTGCAGAAAGGAGAGTATTTTGAAGCTTCTTCTTAACTCGTAGCGGAAGTGGTACATCACAAGATCTGTCGTGGTTGATCGTGGCTTTCCCTTTACTCCCTGTTTCAGAATGAGGCCCATATAGCACGCCGACTAGAGGCATAGTTCTCTCTATGAGCCATATGAGAGACTTTGCCTCTATTTTGATGGCTTTCAAACTGCCATCGTCAAAGTTGATGCCAATAAGTCCTGCAGGCAGCGGGAGTTTTGCAGTATCAGCCCGTAGATCCGGTTTCAACTGCAGATCTCCGAAGACAAAAACACAGAGAAACTTCCCTACACGGTTCAATAAGATGAACAGGAATCCTTCCAGAAGATTTCTGTGCTCTCTTTTAGAAAGATTGAGATGCGACATCATATTGTACAGTAGACTCGATATATGAGTCGCCAACTTGTCGTCGTTTGTTTTCAGCGACCCTTGCTGTTCAAGCGTATCCTTCGATGCTTTAGCCTTTGTGCCCTTCTTCTGCTTCTTCGATGAGCCTAGGTTAACCAAGTCGTCTTCTGCTTTTGCCTTGGAGTTCCGCTGCAGGAGTTCCATAGCAGCCTCGAACAACGAGACTATATGGTAAATAAGCTGTCCTGTTTCCCGCGTCCCTTCATCACTCCCAGAAATCTTATCTAGTGCTTGACACAGGATTTCATAGGCATATTGAATGCCACGAAGGATTGAATTGGCGTCTGGCTGAGAGCTTTGCGCTTGAATGGATGTCTTTGTCCGGCCCGTCGGCACTTTCCTCTTGCAATTTACAGTGCGCAATGAATCCCCCGCAGCATTGCACAGACTAACCGCAGCAAAAACAATGCTGTTGCGAGTTGGCCTCTTAGACAGAATACTCTGTAGTGCATATAGCTGGCGCATAAAAGGCACCGTTCCTGAAACAATTAGGGAGGATACACATCAGGACTTGATCAACTTACTATCATTTAAAGATCCGGGTTCATCGAGTCCATCACCATATATCCCAAACGACCCTCCTTTAATTCGACTGGACGCTGTAGGGATCTGCGTCTTTGCTCTTTTCAAAACCGCAGGAGCGGCCTCATCAGTTTTTGCCTTCCGCTTCATCGAACCCTGGGCCTTCTTCGCTTCAGACTCTTTTGGCTGAAGCTTCACCAGCAGCGCCTCGTTGCGTTGTTCGAGCTCATAGATCCGATCAAGAAGTTTGCTCTGGGTAGCTTCAGACTTCTCATATGCTTGCTGCCAAAACGCGACACTGTCGAGATGCTTATCTGGAAAGCTGGTACGAACAGGGTCACTCCCATACTTGATATGTTCGCGGATTTGGAGGATATGATCTGCTCAGGACTCAATAGTCATTCCATAAGCAAATGCTGACTTTTTTGGCCATGTGCAATGTCTAACCTTTGATGTCTATATTAGCAGGCTTCAGCTTGACGATAGCCAGAGCAAGAGCTAGTTGGGACTGAGAAGGTGAAGGCATGGTTTCCAGTGCGGTACTGAGAGATTGCATCTCGATAGAGTCTTCAAGTATGCAAAACAACGAGATCTTATGTGGAACTTCAAGGAGATGATGGCATTTAATATTGAATATCAATTGTCGACGGCGACGGGCAGCTTCCCTAACGGATCAGAACACGTGCCCTCCTCTTGAAGCCACTTCAGACCTAGAAATTCCAACGCCTCAACGTTAGAAGAGATATTATATTTATTGAAGTGCTACTCTCTCAGAATCTCCGTTGGAATGAAGAGCAGACGATCCTCGGGCATTCATTTTGCATGGCCTTCCCGAGGCGCACTTATACGTCTTGTTCCAACAGGGCTGCTTTATATTATTTCCCCTCTAGGGACGATTACTGAAATCCTGGAGTAGAGAACTATCAAGTGGTGATTTGGCTATTACTTTGACAAATTTCCTATTAATAGATAGACATTAGTTATGAAATATTTATATCTCGACGACTATACAACATCCACAATAAAACATGCCACTCGATAATGCTAAGGCACTAGCTAGAGGATTATATACTTTGGCCTAAAGATAATAAAATAAACAATGAGAGACACACACGATGCTATTAACTCAAGCTTATTCATTAGTGTACTGTCTTAACAATAGTTTTACATAGAATAGAAGTCATTGTTATTGGTTGGTTCGGGGGCTGCACGGACACTGGAGAACTCCCGACGCCACCCAACGCCGTCAGAGGCGGCAGGTAGGTAATAACTTTAGCTCTTTTCAAGAACATCGAGAAGCGTCCCAACCTTTTCAACATCCCGTAGGGGAATAAACTACTGAGAGGTCTGAGAAACGTGCAAATTATTCGCGTAAAGCGTTATAGTGTCCTTTAACAGTCCTCTCACTAGAGGCCCGAAGGAAAGGCGGAGCGGTCGTCTTCCAGAATCTTGTTCATTGAATCAAAGCTACGAACAAACACCTCCTGAACCGCTCTTGCTGCTTCCTTTCTCTTCTCAGCGGTATACTGTCGCTTCAGATCAGAAACTATGGCTCCCTCAGATGATCTCAAGGTCCACGCGGCCTCCGCGCAAGACTTTTACGCCCTCCTTGATATCTCTCCCGCGGCCAATGAAGCGGAAATCCGACGAGCTTACCGACGCACTGCGCTCAAGTATCACCCAGATAAGATCCAAAACCCCACCCCGGCAGATATCGAGAAGTTCCACTTGCTTCAGATCGCTTACGATGTGCTGTCTGAACCGTCGGTGCGGGAGCTCTACAACAATGCGCGAGAAGCGCGGGAGCGGAAGAGGCGTGAGACGGAGATGATGGATGCGGCTAAGAGAAAGATGAAGGAAGATCTTGAAGCGCGTGAAAGAGCTGGAATGGCTGCAGAGGCGGCTCAAAGGGGAATCAAGAGGCCGTGGATGGCAACAGGCATGGCTGGATATGGTGGTGATGATACTGAAGCGAAATTAGAGCGGGAAATCGAGCGCATTGCGGAAGATAACCGACGGAGAAGGAGAGAAGCGGAGGAAAAGTTGAGAAAGGATGCTGAAGAGGAGGAACAACGGCTCCAGAAGCAGGAGGCTGAGGCTCGAGCGGCCGCGGATAGAAGCAGTCGGCGCGTGGACAGATCGAAGGAGGGTGGGACGAACGTTCCGGAGCTGGAGAGGTCTGTAAAGGTGCGATGGGTTCGGGAGGGTCCGGGTCTTGAGCTTGATAAGGACCGCTTAATGACTCTATTCGCTCCATTCGGCAAGATTGAGAACACATTCTTGCTTAAGGACAAGCGACAACGGATTGGGGACAAGAAAGAGAAGAAGACAGTGGCAACAGGAGTAGTAATCTACACATCCATCGTCAGCGCACACTCTGCTGTTTTGGATAGCGAGAAGAAACGAAAAGCTCGTCAGGATGAGTGGTCTGTTATCGAGTCAGTCTTCTGGGCTTCGGGCAACGAGCCTGACCTGGGAACAGACACCGCTCCTACGCCCACATCTCCCACTCCACCCTTGAAATCAGCAACTCCTACTATACCTGTGTCTGCAAACGGCGGTACAAAAGCTCCCCCGAAATTCAACTTCCCTGGTCTTAACACAGCTACGCTGGATGGCACCAAGAAACCCAACAAAGTACCCTCCTTTGCATCGTTTTCAGCTGCAGCGGCAAATACGCCTAAAGTGTCGTCGTCAGCCGGTAAAACGGGTACGAGTACTCCTAGTCTAGAGGAGGTCACATTGATGCGCCTGAAGAATGCCCAGCGCGAGAAAGAGCGCAGGATGCTGGAGGAGCAGATCCGCAAAGAAGATGCGGCCGCTGATGCGGCGGAGGCGGCTGCGAAGGTCTCTAGTTAGAGCGTTTGGGTCATAATTGTCTTAGTTATGTTCTGATACGTCAGGTGCGATGAGAGCTGCGCTATACAATGACGTTTAAGGGAAGATGGACACAGAAGTCATTCAAATTTGGTTCGTTGCTTATGTTTGATTAGAGATACCCCGGAAACGTCCGATGAGATATTATATAGTTTTATCAATACGCAGGTATTCCAGAATGATTCTCCTTGGAACCTATGAACTATTACCCTGAACTGGCAACACTACCATTGACAGGGCCGGTGCAAATTATTCCCGAGCATCGTCCGCAACAGCTACGCGAGATGTGCAGCAAATCTGTCCAGGTCCTCGCCAATCTGTTAGGCCAAATACAGAATACCTCTCTAGATGTTTAACAAAACTTCGATATTGATGTTGAGCAACCTTCAGGGATGATAAAAAAACCCTCAAGTCCACTTGACCAGTCCCCTAGACAACTTAATCACCGAAATTGATACTTTCCTAGGGATAGAAAATGCTCCCTTATCTTTAATACCTAACCTACCATTATTTATACAGGATATTCCCCCATGGCTACCTGAAGAGGATGTGCGGTATTTAGAAACAAAAGGCATTTTCAATGTCCCGAATGTGAGCTTGCGTCTAGAGCTGCTGAAAGTCTTCGTTGAAAATGTCTACCCTTTTCTTCCAGTTCTAGACTTAGAGTCTTTCCTTCTTTCAGTTGTTTTCAAAGGTGGTGCTCAGAAAGTCAGCTTGCTCTTATTCCATGCAGTCATGTTCTCAGGGTTAGCGTTCATTGAAGCAAAATATCTTCACAACGCCGGATACAGATCAAGGAAACAAGCGAGGAAAGAATTCTTCCTAAAGGCACGAGTATGCTCTCTTCATTTGAAAATCGTCTAAGGCGGATCTGACTCTATCAAATAGGCTCTCTACAACTTTAACTTTGAGAGGGACCGTGTTGTGCTAATTCAAGCACTCCTGCTGATGACCTATTGGCATGAAACCCTGACAAACCCAAAGATTCTCAGTATTGGCTTGATGTGTGTTGGTCACTTGGACTCTCAATTGGGCTACACCAAGACCCTTCATTGTCATCAATGACGTTGCGTCGTTAAAAAGTCTAGAAGCGATTATGGTGGTGCCTTTATACTCGTAACCGGTTGCTTGCACTGAACCTTCGGCAACAAATAAGTTTTAGACAAGAAGATAATGAGGATATTCCGTTCATTGACATCGGGGACTTTGACATACGCCTCTATCCGCAGAGTATAATAACTGCTCTCGGCGATTGTCAATTTCTGAATGACCTCAGAATTCAAGAGCATTCGGCTGTGGGCTTTATTGAAAAAGCGAGGCTCTCTGTATTGATTTCCGAGGTCTTAATTCTGCGCCAGTTTCAGCGAAATCAATACCATAGTCCTTGCGAATTCGCAAGACTGTGGACAGATAAATGTGAAAAGATTATCGAGGAATTAGATGCTTGTTCGAACGGTGTCCAAGTGAATTTCGCCATCAAAATTCTATATTGGAGGACTGGTGTCAGGCTAACAGGCTCTTGCATGTGCAATGTACATGGATTCGATTAATATTTCTTGCTACAATGGGCACACCCCATCGCCAAGAGACTAATGCAAGATTATCAGTCACAGGCTCGTCACAAGATCACAAGAGACAAGCTCTCTGTGAGATGTCATCCCTCATACATGATCTTCATCGTTTGGAACTTGTTCAGTATCTCCCAACTACAGTGGTCTCATTGCTCGTTCCTATTCTGGTTATCCATATCTTTAGAGCCGAAGATTGCTCCATACGAATCATCGTCTTTCAGACTTTTATCGATGTATGCAAATATTGGAAACTCTAGGCGATGCGTATTCCTCTGCGTTTGTGGTGAAGCATTATTTAGAAAGAGAGCGCGTCTTTAGAGTATTTGAGGCCACGGCTCTAGAGCGATACAAGCTCTCCGATTCCGATTGATTGATTGGGGTTGTAGTAATAAGGTCAGTAGAAAATTGCTCTGCCGGCGTCGATTGTGATGAAAATGAGTCAGTGATGCTGTCCTGGATACTGACAGGTGTAGCGTCTGTCGGCTGCAGGGTTCTCTCATTGTCCTGGCCAGTTGGGTTTGGGCGCGCTGATCTTCTAGAAGATGATGGGTCTCTCCGCGCTTTTATCTGACGTGCTGTCTTGCGGTCGTATGCTCTTCGTCTGGAAAGAATCAAGGCACAGTCATTTAGATTATCCATGCGGCAACGACTGCATGGTAACACATTTTTCACAGCATCACATTTCACCTTGCGCTGGCTACATCGTTTGCATGCTTTGGCCGCACGAATCCGAGGTTTTTGATTATTCGTAGCATCAGGAGGACTATTATGCATCATGACCTTCGTTTTGGATAGCGATGAAAGTCCTAAGAACGAGAATTTAAGATTTCAAACTGCCATCATCTAGGATTTACATAGCTTTTAGATATCAAGTAGACCCCCCTATCTTTTGCGAGGTAAACGCGATTTGAGCCGGGACCGGAATTTACCCCAGATCAGCAGCGAATGACTAATAACATACTAGTCTCACAGATGTCATGGCTAATAATACCTAGAATATAAGTCGTAAGTTTTAGATAACACTAATATAAATTTTCCTTGGTTATAGAATTATATTTACGAGTTTAGTAAAATCTATGGTTTATTGATACTGGTTCCTGGTAGTTCCCTTGCTGGTCTTCTAGTTAAGTGTTATACAGCAATTTCAGTTTAACGACAATTCTACTGCGCACTGCTAATTCTAAATAAAGTTATTATTTTGCAAAACAAATCAATAAGAAAAATTTGCGCTTTTCTAAGCTCTTCTGAATAGTCAATAAATTTGTGGGATGTATTGTTCAGAGCTGTATGTTATGATATAGCTTGTTGTCACGGGCTAAAGCCTGGCAACGAGCTCAGGTCCAGAGGTCCTTCGCTTGGCATAGGATTGCCCCAAGCTTCTATACTAGTCTCACGCTGGGACCACCTTTGACCGCTATGTGGATTTTCCTCTGAGCTGTAGCTAGAGCTTTCCTTTCTTCTTTTCTTCTCTATCGAGATGTTTTGTATCGCTACGCCTCTATTAGGATAGCTACACGGTCGCCCTTCGGGCCCGTTTCACCTGTTATTTGAGTGGAGATTCGTTGACTTGCAATCATACACATGCGGTATTATGATATTACAACCCTTTTTTCTCGAAATCGAACTTAGGTCACGAGAAGTTAGACACTGCAGAGGTAGCGTGCTTCGAGATATAACCACGGCAACCTGGGCCTAGTCGGCAAGTCCGACCACAGACCAGAAAAACACAAGCCGGACCAAAGTATAATTCTGAATTTTTGATTTCAGTTCTGAAAATCTTTTTTATTATTTCTATCATGTATCAAATAGAATTTAGAAATTGCATAGTTTATTGTGATATTTCTCCGGTTTAACTATATAAGGGCTGCCGTCCCGCAGTCTTGTGCAAGGAAACCAGGTAGAATCATAATTCTATGTGAACCCTGTAGCCTTAGATACCATAAGAAGCCCACCTCTAAGGAAAGAAAAACTACCAAAACCTCAAAGGAACCATTGTACACTAAGCGTAGAGAAGAGGGAATAATAAAAAGGTGGAGGTAAGTAGATTGGATCTACACCATATATTACCCCTAAACTCCTCTCTCATCTCCCCCATCACAGTTGCCTCTCCATCACCGTGGTCAAGCTGACTATGGGATTCAAACCCATGAGTACTTACCATTCTGGATGGGGCCCCAATCCACCAGAGGATTCTCCATGCCTAGCCAGGCGGTCTACCACTCGACCACCGCCGGCCTCTCTAGAATCATTAATTACAGTAACTCTACAAGAAGAAAATTTGAATTTTAGCGCAACTCTTTTTTTATCCCAAACGTCAACTCTTGCTACTACAAAAAAGCCTTCATGAAAACTTTTGTCGACACCAGAAGCTTACCTACATATAACCCATCAATCACGCTCTTCAATCCAGATTCTTTAATTGCTGTAGAATCTACTAGATCCCTAGAATCTAGCTTCTTTGTCTAATTAGGGGGTTAAATATAGGTTCAACTACCTACCCACCCCCCCCAAAAAAAAGATTCTAATCTTCAAGCAAGCACCTAGAAGCACTGCAGATAGTCAAATACAGTTGCTATACTTCCGTGCCCTAGGATCTGAAAACTTTAAGCACTGTATTTGAATAGTAGGATACCAAATACCCGCAATGCTTGTCCATGAACACATGTATCAATTATATATCCTTGTTATTTAAGTTGTTAGATTCAAATAGGAGTGTGCTATTTTAGTACTTCTTGTACAAATTTGGACCATAGGAGCATAGCTGTGAGACGTCACATGAAGGTGAAAAGCGCATTAAATAAATCAAAACATAGATAATGGCTTTGAATATATAGTTATGTATATATATCCAGTGTAATTTGAACCAAGTGAAAAGAAAAAGATTGTATGTCAGAGTTGTTTGAATCCTTCGTATCCTCCCTCCATGACGTCCTGAAGCACCTTTCTGTAGCTTGCAAGTCCGCCAAAATAAAATAACACCGAAGGCTTCTTGCCGGCAACATTCGCTCCAAAAATCTAGGAGCCAGTGCGTCGGAAAAGACTGTTGGCTCTGAGCTCGTCGCATGTTTTGCTCCACTCCTTCACTGTAGCTGATTCAGCTTCCACAACAGGTCCTTTAAATTCTTTGTGGGCGGAGGTAGATTTGTTCGCTTTCGAAATCAAATCGGAGATGAACTCAACTTGGGCCTCGATTGTTGGTGGTAAATTCGTGAACGGGCCGTTTGGACCGAGGATCATGAAAAGTTTAGGAAATTTAGGAATAGAGATACCTAAATATGAATTAGGCTCCTCGCTTCAGCTTTCCTTGAAAGTCATTTGCGATGTGCCGCGAATGGGAATTCGCTTGTAGCTCCCATCCACGGCATCAAAACCCGTCGCGAAGATAATGACATCTAGTTCGTATACGCATCCGTCTGATGTCTGGATTCCGTACTCCGTAAATCTTGTTATCGGGGTCGTTTTGATATCAACAATATCAACATTCGGCTGATTGAACTTCTCATAGTATCCAGTACCACATAGAGGCCGACGCGCGAACCACTCTGATGGGATGAGCTTCTCCGCTTTAGTAGGATCTTTCACAATTTGGCGTATTTTCTCTTGATAAAGTCTGCGGCTACTTTGCTTTGCATCCTCATTATAGGAAATATCACAAAATGTACCGAACATAAAGTAAAAGCCGCTGCCTTTTTTTCCAGGCGTTTTCAAAGATCTGTTCTCGCTCTCCATCACTGACACTGAACATAGGTATTTTGCTCTCTTCAAACCCAAAGCCAAAGATGCTTTCCTTGACCTGCTTCCAAATCTGCTCTCACTGGTTGTTAATATCGCGTCAAGCCTCAGGTGAGATCTCCCTGTCTCCTGCAGGGACAACGTATTGAGGACTTCTCTGAAATGAAAGTAGCAGTTTCACCTCATCTGCTAATGCGGTGATGATTTGGACTCCAGTCCATCCGTTCCCCATAACTCCAACCCGCTTATCCTTGAAGTTATGAGACTCTGGCCAACTAGCAGTATGGTACATTTCACCCTTGAATGAATTCATTCCAGGAATATCTGGATAATTTTGCTGGGACAGTAGTGCGACTGCCGTCACGAGGTATCGAGCCGTCAATTTCTGGTCAGTCGAGAGTCCGACTATCCACCAGGCTTGGCCCGCATTCCAAGACACAGATTTCATCTCAGTGTTGAATTGCATGTGCTCTCGAAGATTATACCGCTCTACCACGTGTTTCAAGTAGTCCAGGACTTCTGGCTGTTTTAGATATTCCCGATTCCATGGATACTAGATCTTCTAAATCCCACGAGTACCGGTAGAGGAACGAGCGCGTACTATCCACATTAGTTTTGCTTCATTCATAGCTTATATGGATTCTCATACTCTGACATTGCCCCAGGGTAACGATTCCAGTACCACGTTCCACCTACATCTGGTGCGGCCTCGATGACCTTGACAGACAGTCCCTGATCCACAAGTTTCTTGCACATATAAATACCCCCAAAGCCGGCTCCCACAATAATCGCATCAAAGTCAGGCTTAGGACCCATATTTTCTCTGTTGAGGGTGGTGAAACAACAGTATTCTGTGTTAACATTTGGAGTTATGATGCACTTGCATTCTTCGTGCGATAACCCAGCATTATGTACTGACACATTACAAAAACATTGTGAAAACTCCATATAGATTACATCTTAGATGTATTTCTGGGCAACAAATACGGGGTAAGATCCGTATAGCCGTGGCTCTAAATGTGAAGTGTAGGGTTAGGTGGAGATAATGAAAAACAGCCGTGAGTAATTGAGTAGGGTTCATGCTTTATCACAAGATAACCTAATTCTAGGATGTATTACAAAACCTCCAGCATTCTCACATGGTAGGCCAATTGTAACTATGTTTTCTGAAATTGTGTCAGCTTTTTTAGAGAGAGAGACAGAGAGAGAGAGAGAGTATAACTCATACATTGATGTCGCACTCCTGAATAAAAATATAGTTAACTAGACGTTCGAAAGACAGTTTTAATTTTGTAGAAAATACACATGGTCCATAGCATTTCTTTCTTATCAATTTCGCTTTCTTTCTTTTTTTTAATTATTTGCCGACATGTCTAACCATATACTTTCAATCTTCGCCTGAAATACTAGCAAGTTCGGAGGGTAGAACTTATACGAGAGCGCAAAATGTGCAACGCCTAAAATAAGCGCTGCGTTGCAATATTATTTGTATATACTACGTACCTACGTAACGTGATGCTCATTTGACTTCGATTACTCTTTCAGTTCTACAGTGTCATTGAATATTTGGCTATTGTCGAATTTCAGGGCACGGAAGCATAGCAACTGTATTTGACTATCTGAAGTGCTTCTAGTCTCTTGCTTAAAGACTAGAATCTAGAGAGGGGTCTGAACTTATATTTAACTTCTAATTAGACAAAGAAGCTAGATTCTAGGGATCTAGTATATTCCACGGTAATAAAAAAATCTAGATCAAAGAGCGTGATTGATGGGTCATATGCAGGTAAGCTTCTGGCATCGACAGCTATTAAGATGCTAAATATTTGTGAGAGACAACAACAACCACGACGAAACCGCTATCCTCACATATCGCATGGATATAAGGCATAGCTAGTCGCATACATATATTCATCCGATTGAGAGTACTCATCAAGACTCGACTCTATGTTCCATGGGAACTGACGGCTCGGGTCATTGCAATCGCGAATTTAACCTAGCGCCAGACAATGGTTAAGAGGTTTTTGATTCAATGAAATTGCAAGATGACTTCGAGCTACTTTATAGACGACAATTGGAAGCGGCAACGCGCCGATCTACACTCACATCTAGATCATCACTATCTAGGCCATTCTGGCTTCCATTCTTCCCTGTATCTCTCGCAAAACGTCGTGGCTCCCCATTGGATCTGTTTCATAGACGTCTGGTGCCTACCTAGAGTAGATCTAAACTCAAGGAAAGGACCCGAAGGAGTAGGGTAACTCCCGCTGGAATTCACATCGACAGGATCCCGCTGCCCTCTAGATTACCTGATTAAGACTAGATTTGAATTATGGGTACTGGAAAAGTATTATAATAGAACAATGTACATGAATTCTGTCCATTTTTTTTATTCTACTCTTCGCTGTTCCTCTTCTTCTAGCTCTTCTACCATTTCCCTGGCCCTGTAACCTTCCTCCGCTCTGGGGATGTTCTTCCTAACTCCACTTAAGATGAAGTCTCTCGTCCATGAGGGTACTAGCGCTTTGATCTTGACGTCTTCTCCTTCCGCAGCACCGTCCCAAGAGAGTTTGAACTCCTGGTCTGGGGTGTACTGAGTAGCTTCTTCAGTAAGTGTGATATCAGTCATCATCTCCAACCGACACAGTGCCAATCCAATGTTGCCGATTCCATTCAGGAACTTTCCAGCGCTACGGCCCCTGCGCGCGCTGATCCGGGAGATATTGGCTCCGGCTGGCGGTAACGGAAGGTCGGTGTTAGGATCGTATGTGGGAAGCTCTCCAAACTTGTTTGGATCCTGTTCCCCAGAGTATAGCTGAATAGGGAGAATCCGTTTCCGCACGACACCCGTGTGGTGCGTTCGGATCGTGAGCTCCTGGCCAACGTAGCATCCTTTGCGGAAATCCACACCACGCATCATATCCAGATTGCACTCCAGCGGCAGAGCCGACTCGCGGATAATTTCTCCCTGGCCCTCCGCAACACCATACATCATCCTCCGCAGTGTATACGTTGGTAGCTGAACTTCGCTGCCGGGCAGCTTGGACTCATCTGGGATGTGCTTGCGGAGATCATCGTCACCGGGCGTAACGAGACGGGAACCGAAAAAGGGCGCGCGCGTATCCATGCAACCGGCAATATGGGAGGAGGGAGAAAAAGGAGACGGCGATTCAGATTCGAGGTTATAAGTGGCCCATTTTGGCTCGGCTTGGTCATTCCACGTTGACCAGACGGATTGTTCTCCGTCCTCGAGGGCACGGAGCTTGAGCTTTGCGCGGAGTTTATGTCTCTTAAGATGCTTGATCAAGCTTGCGATCTCATTCTTGTCTACCTCAATGATCCAACCTGCTTCATCGGCCGAGGATGATTCGCCTCCGTTCGGCGAGGGATAGATGAACGCATCATTAAGAACCCGACCTTGCGCATTGAGAAAAGTAGTGTAGAAGCCTGTTCGTCGTGTAGACCGCTGCGGGTCATTGGTCACCAGCATATTCTGAGTGATGAGTCCCTGAAGAAAGGTTGTGCTGTCGACCCCGGTGATGGAGATGAGGCCTCGGTGACTGAGTCGAGCATATCCGGACCGCGGCGGGGGAGGAGGAAGGTCATTTTGCTTCTGTTGCTGCAGGGAAGAGGAATTGGTCGAGAAAAGACGGCGCCTTATTAGGCACCGTGTGCACACTGATTGGGTGGGCGTCCGAGGAGGCATTTCTGCATTAATTGATGGATGCTGGAAACATGAACTCGGCCATAGATTGTTAAGCAAATCTAGAGCTCCGAGTATAATCAAGGCGGTGTGATGCGGCATAATATGAGACTATCTTTCCTCTGACGTAACCGAGAGGAGCTTCTAGTCAGAGTAAAACTACTTGAAAGCACCAGTACAGATGCGCATCACTGAGATGTCATCAAGATAAATTGAACAGGCTAGCTAGAATGCATCTATAGAGCGCTCGCCCTAATGCTATTTGAGACGTAGTAGGAAACCGCTCACACGCCCACCACAGAGCAGTAGCAACAAAAACTCCTATGATGCTGTTCCGTGAACTCAACCCTATGTATACAGAAACCAAGATCTACCGACCCTTTGCAACGTTTTGCAAGTAACCAAGTAAAAATGCCTTGTTAACTGGTGATGTTACCCTCTCAGAGGGAGCCGCCGAGCCGGGCACTGCGGACTCCGCGCCATTAGTACGAGTGTGAGTTGCAGATGGCGGGCTAATATTTGCCGAACTCATCGAAGGCCCAGCAGAAGTGGTAGGTAACTCAACCGGAGGAGCCAGCGGCTGAATCCTCTGGGCGGGTGACTTTCCAAATAGAGATAATAGCGTCTCCTTCTGAGCAGCTGTTTGACTTGGTCGACGATCGTAGTTCACTTGAGCAGCAGGAACTTCTTTTGGTGTAGCAGCGGTCGTATCAGCAACTCCGGGCCGAGAGAACTCATGGACAGTCACGGTACGACTGGGGAAAAGTGTCTCCAAATTAGCGTTCTCAGACCGGCGGAGAATCTGCGGCTGAAACGGCTTCGAGGGCTCTGGAGTCTTCGCTTGCGTTCGTTGGCGAGGTGATTGTGAGACACGCTCAGCGGAGACAGGCGAATCTCTCTTTGCTGTCGATGGTCGTGGCAAGATAGTGATGGGTGAAGCAAGGCGCTCTTTGACTCCCTTGCGTGGCGCCCCGTTCGTCTTCTTTGAGTGATTCCTCCCAAACTTCCCGAAATCCGGCATGTTCAGTGGCCCCGAAACGGTTGCGGAGGTCTGACCTTCACCATCTTGCCGCTTCTTGGTCATGATGGTCTGCGACTTTGAAGGAGGTGTGTCAACCGCAGCAGGCCTCTGGAGTATCTGCTTGGTCGCCGACGGAGCAGCCGGCTGCGCAGACAGCTCTACAGGTGCTGCTGGTGGAGCAGGAGACGCTCCTTTCAAGAGACTCAACAGATTATCCTGATGCTGAGAAGTCCGACGCATTATCTCGGGCGTAGCCTCAGGCTTCGGTGCCAAAGTAGCTCCGGGCGTCTTGGGAGTCTTTGGCGTTTGATCCTTGAAAACATTGAGAAGAGCAAGAGAATGACTGGTAAGTTTAGGAGGAGGCAGCTTGCTTGCAGGAGGAATGGCAGGGCCTTGGAAATTAGGATGTTGAGGAGGTTGAGCAAACTCGGGATCTCCAGTTCGTTGGTAAGGCGCAGGTGCATAGTGCTGGTCAGGATGTCCAGGCACTTGGCGCGCCAAATCCTGTATGGAACGGGACAGAGTGGTCTGAGGTTGAGTTGGAAATTGGTGAGGATGAGGGAAATCTCCCCTGTAACCCACAAAAGAATCGGGCCGGCCCATCTGTAAGAAGTCGGGTGCAGGTCGTTGTTGGGATGGCAGATGGGCTACAGACGGTAAACCACCGGGGGTCGAGACGTCCCGACCCGCTGGTGGACCATGAGGGATAGGCAAGGGAGAAGACGGGGGATAAGATGGCAATCCTGGCTGTCCAAACTGGCTAGGAAATTGAGCAGATCCACGGGTGCCTGCTAATGAAGGGAAAGGGAAAGCCGGTTGTTGAGGATCCCGGAACACTGGGGCGGTTTGAGGGGCTTGAGGTATAGGCATCGGTCCACCTTGAGATATTTGACTTGCTGCAGCATTTTGGCCGCCTTTGAGAAGAGCAAGCAGAGCATTCGATTTCGCTGAATCTGGCATCGTTGCTTGATTAACTTCGGTATTGTTCTCTTCAGCAGCGGTGCCATTGATATTGAGAAGCCGCTTCAGGTGAGATGAGACATCCTGAGATGGAGTGACTTCGGGCAGATCGCTAGAAGCGTCTGCTTCCAGGAGCTCCCGTTTTGGAGTAAGCGCCTCATTGGCAGCGTAAATAGCTTCATCCATCGATGTCTCGCCCTCGGTCTGTTGTAACAGACCGGAGGTGGCCTGCACTCTTTCATCATTCTTCTTTTGTTGTGCTATCCACTTCTTGAGAGGATGCAGGAATGGTGCCACCATGTAGAACTTGTTCGCGTTGGCCACTGCGAATCCTTCATCATGTTGTTTGTTCTTCTTCAGCGTAGGTAGGTCCGACAGCTTGTACCATTCGATCTTACTGATTTCCTTCCTCGTCCGAGGTTCAAAATGAGTGTCCTTTGAAACACCACGAAAGACGTAAAGTCTCATATGCTGTTCTCGCATCGTGATCTCGATGTACTTCATATTCTTCTCGTCTTTGACGAGACCAGCCTCTTTGAGGTCAAAGCCAGTCTCTTCGTAGACTTCGCGGATCGCACAGTCGAGGTCCTTTTCGTCCTTGTTGATCTTACCTCGAGGGAAACTCCAATTAGCGCCCTTCTTCCAGCCCTTGACCAGGACGACCTCGTCCATTGCTTCGTTCAGCATGATAGCCCCTCGGACCGGGACCCGAGTTTTGTAGGCCAGGAATTCCGAGAAGGCAGTAATATGGTGGTAGTGAGACCACTGGGACATCAGCGGGCAGTGCTGGAAAATCCGCATTGCAAATGCCTTCAACGACAGCGAAGGGAGGCCTGGGTCCAGCGGACGGATAAAATCCTCGTAAAACCATTGTGCCTCCTCAACCTGGAAACAGATTCTCTCGACGGACTCCAGCTCTTCACGGGGTAGGTTGATGATGAAGCGGACACATAGGTCATCCAGCCCTGTAAGAGTCATACATGATTAGCTTGGTATGCAACTTAGGCAGTGACGCGACGCGATGGTGGAGAGTCAAACTTACAGTCTTCCAACTGCATCTTTGTTTCTGCCATAGTGTCTGGTGGAGCTGAGCATTTCAACCCGCCGGACGTAGGGCGAGAAGCTCTCCAGGACCTGAGGCGGGGAGAGGATTCGGTACGTAGCTAGGATGATCCAAGACAGGATATGTGGCCGAGGACAATCCTAGACCGTAGGTCACCTGATAACAATTTACTATAGGTAAATCCAGTCCAAAATAGTCTTCAAAATACAAAGAAAAATAAAGGGCGAATCGCCACACTCTGTTTCGGGACAGACCAGCAAGTATACCTGGCGTTTGCCGCAGAAGAGAGGTGAGAGCGCAAGCTGGTTGACAGCAGCAGAGCGAGCCAGTAACCAGAGGCATGTGGCAAGACAGTCCAGTGACTTCCGTCGGGCAGGTTAGGTGCTTCCTGCGCCACAACCTGTGGCTGAGCATTGATATTTCACCAGCCACAGAAGAAACAATCGTCTGTGCACGCGGGATGACGTTGAGTAAGTTTCGAAATGGAGATGGGATCCCGGTCATGGATGGGATCATTGGTTTGTATTTGCCATGACAGCAGCCTGTCCCTGAATATGTTGAGAGTGGGCGCCAGAACAGCAGCTATAGAAAGAGCGCCATTCCACCTTTCTGGTCCTGAAGCCCTTTTTCCTTTGTGATAAAAATAACTTATCTCCTTCCGCTAGTTGTTACTGGCGGGCCCGGCGCCTATTGAACGGCAACCATCAGCAAGGACTATTTCAATAGTTACGTTGGAATTGCTTTATCTGAGCATGTCCCGCCACTGAAGCCTCCTATTCAATAATTGACTGCATTGTCTAGGGCCTGCAGAAGAGATTATTCTAGCCTTCATCTTCCTGACGAATCCGGACCTTTACACCCCTATTTTTGCAAGTCCTGATCATACAACCCGACGACCAGTACCGCAATGTCTGGACAATTAGCCGCTTACGTGGGAAAGAGGATTCTAAATGAATCTGCCAAGAATCATTTCGGCCAAGAGGTGAGTCTCTACTGCTTTACTGCCAATGACCACTGTTGCCAATGATGGCTCTTAATTTAGGACCCCTATTTCGAGGAAGTCCCAGCCTCCCGACTCAATCGCGCCTTTGGGCGGAAGACTCAGAAGCGGCGAAAGGCAGCGCCACCAGGTATCTCTGAAAATGATGCCAAAATCTTGACCAAGGTCAAGCGCAGAGCATACAGACTGGATTACTCGCTCTTCAACTTGTGTGGCATACAGTTCGGCTGGAGCAGTGTGATTGCACTCATACCATTGTAAGGCTCTCCTCCCATCGTCGATCTCTTCGTTCCATAGAAACTAATTGGTTGAGATGTGCAGTGCTGGCGATGCCGCTGATGCTGCCCTTGCCATGATGGTGGTTAGATCCTGTAGAAATATCGACGGAGGACTGCCCTCCCATCTCTGGATATATATGATGTTGAACGTCGTGCTAGACTTCCTTGTCGGTCTTGTTCCATTCGTGGGCGACATTGCGGATGCTTTGTTTAAATGCAACACGCGAAACGCCATCTTGCTAGAGAAACATCTTCGGGAGAAAGGGGCACGAGCGCTGGCTAAAGGTGCCAAGCAACACGTTAGAGACCTCAGTGTTGCCGAAGAATTCGACCGTTACGAGGACGAGGCGCTGACGGACTCGCCCAATCGAAGAGGACAGAACGCTTCAGGGGCCAGAACTGACGTCGACGTCGCGGAGCCTTCCAGACCAGAGCCTGCCAGAACCGAAAAAGAGAACCGTGGCGGCAAGGGTTGGTTTGGCGGGGCCAAACAACCCGAAGGTGATCTCGAGAGGGGAGTTGTGCACAGGGCGGAGTAACAATATGGGACGTTCTCTCTCGGATGATTCGCAGCAGTTCAGCTGTGTAATGTAATAGGTTTCGGTTACCCACACATTCCGATGATTTCTTTTGTTGAATGAGTATTCTAGATACCACAATGGGATTTTTTTGGGACTTCTTTCGATTTTTTCATTCATTCATCTATTGAGCGAGGCTATATCTGATTTCGATCTGGCGCATCCGTAACAGAATGTAACACTGCCTCCCTCGTCCGTCTGACTGCCTGCAGCAGGACCGCTCCCTTGCACGTCTACCGTACCACAAAGAGCGCAGCGGGACTTGGTAGCAGAGGGAGACGGGCGTTGAAGTTTAGTTACTGTCCTTACTACATTGGCTATGATACCAGGATACTTCTCACCTTGAGTCTGAATGTACTGCATCATCAGTTCATCGATCGACATGTTCCTGGCAGACAGATCGGTGGATATTGGCTGATCAAGTATCAGGATATCTTGCAACTCTGGGATTAGGCTGGCATATTGCTGCAGCTCAGACTTGTAGAGGTCTCGCAGAGGGAAAGTGAACTGCAGACCCCAGTGGGACATTCCGTCGCATACCTGCCATATCAATGAAGAACCACGTCCCTTGGCAACGCTCGCGAGAGTTTTCGAGGCCAGACGACTATCTGAGTCACCCCAGAGTATACCCTCGCAGCCATTCTCCTTTGCGAAGGCAATTATCAACCTGTTTAGCAAGACATTGTCGATGTCTGTTCTGGATGTAGCTGAAGGAATCGCTGTTCGAAAAGCGTCCAGACGATTTTGGTCCGGCTGAGATGGATCATCCACAAATTCAGGTCCAGCAAACTCTCTCATGATACCCTTGATATCCCGATCATACTGGAAGATGCTGTGAAATGGAATCTGCGTGTAGGCGTGCATGGGATATTTCTTCTTCAAAGAAGCGAAGTTTTCCTCACAAGACGGACTGGAGGATGATATGGTCGACGGATCAACAACAAGAACATGAAGGTCGTATGCCGTCGTACCATGCCATTCAGAAACTTGTCGCTCCAGCTGTCCGTTCAGCATATATAGTAGCGATGAGGACGAGGGACCATATGAAAGAGGAAGGAGTAATTTGCGCCGCTTATCCTTCGGCGCATTTCTAATCTGGCGATAGTAATCCATTCGCCGCAGGACCTTTCGATTAGTAAAGTGTATGAAACAGTCCCTACAGGGCGTTCGTTAGTTAGGAACCCCAGGATCCATTGTTCGCATGTTTCAAAGCACGTACCGGCAGAGATGGCGGGTGCGCACGGTTAGGATGGCTTCCGCATCCTGACAGTCGAGGCAAGGATCGTTAAAATGTTTCCCGGGCATCTTTTTCTGCACAGTTCCAGCTGCTGCTTTCTGCCGGGTTCCTAGAGGAATAAAATTTACGATTTCTCGTGAAGGCGGGCACGGTTTTTAGAAAATGGGTGGCGTCTAACAGTTGGAGTCGGCGGGTCGCTTAGATAATAACGGTTCGGGAGGAGGTCAACGCGCGGCTCCCGGCCATCTGGGGGCGCCAAGGACGTTGCGATATTTAGGAGCTGAACAAGCTTGAAGCTCACACCACTACATCAGACATTCATGACTGGTAGATACGACGCCTTGTCGTATCCGCTGATCTGATATCATCGAATGCCATCTGGTGGCGCCTGATATTTTGCATATATTATTGCGCCCTTCGAACCGGGACTGTTCGGAGTCTTATAGAGGCCACAGTTCACACTCAGCATGAAAGGCTGGTTTAAGGCGCTCTGCTTGCCAGCTTTGCTGGCAACATGCGCTCTTGCTAATGAAGTAGAATTGGTCAGAAGATACCCTTTATATCTTTCGTGACGCCTCTAATTTGATATTTTCTTTCAGAAACAAGATGATGCACACCGACAACGATGTTCGGGCATGTACAGCCGGAAGGCATGGGGAGGGAGCGTCGAGCCATTTATATTGACAAAATTTGTGAAGAATACGGTCAATGATGAGAGTGATCCAATAGCTAGTCTTGTCATATTTGAATGGAATGATGAAGCACTGATTGGGAGGAATGGGCCCAATGATGCGGAGGTCTGTTCTGCGATTGATCGTTAGAATCACGAATGGGTCGCTGACATGTTTCTGAAAGGAAAAGGAAACGATCTGTGACGAAGGCAATGTCGAAGCGAAGCTCTGCACGGAGGAAGAGATCGGTTCTTTCATCTTGGCGCCCAACGCGACCGAGCTTGCGACATCTCCTATTATATCCAAAGCGGTACACCTGAAAGATCCGGTGGCAATCAATTACCCAGTCAAGGCAACAGGATTTTACTGCATCAGCACGTACGCATACTCCGGACAGGATTATACCGCGGTTGTCGAGTTCAGGAATGCATACGGCGAGCTTCCCGCGGCGCAAATAGCGAAGTTGCCCTTCTATGGAGGATTGACCATTGTATACGCTGTAATCGGATTGTATGCTTCGGTAATCTCCATGATAGTCTCGTAACGGTTTGACTTACATAATGCAGGTTCTGGGCGTTCCTCTATGTACAAAACCGTCATGACATCTGTACGTTTCAACCTTCACCCACGCCAGATTCATCGTTACTGATTCTCTATAGTACCGGTGCAAAACTACATCACGGCCATCATTATCTTTTTGATTGTAGAGGAGTTGATGACTTGGGGATTCTATGGTATTTTGCTGACGTGAGATATGTCATTAAGTTAAGCTAATCATTTCCAGATTTTCAAAACCGACATGGTTTAAATGCCGGGGCGAGGGCGCTCATGATCATCGTGGCTATTCTGAATGCAGGACGTAACTCCTTCTCTTTCTTCCTGCTTCTCATCGTCTGCATGGGCTATGGTGTCGTGAAGCCATCTCTTGGCCGTACCATGATCTATGTCCGCTTGCTCGCTATCGGTCACTTTATTTTCGGTGTCATTTATGCTATCGCAAGTCTGTCGATCACTCCGGATACTGCAGGCCCGCTTATTCTTCTCGTCATTTTACCGCTTGCGGGTACTCTCACGGCCTTCTACGTGTGGACCTTGAATTCTCTGAACATGACTATGAAGGATCTCGTTGAGAGAAAGCAGACAGTCAAGGCTATGATGTACAAGAAGCTCTGGTGGTGCATTTTGGGTAGCATCATCGTCATCTTTGGCTTCTTCTTTATCAACTCATTCGCATTTGCGGGCCGCAGCGAAGCGAACTTCGTTCCCGAACATTGGAAAACTAGATGGTTTGTCCTGGATGGATGGCTCAACATTGTCTACTTGTTTGACATTGCCTTTGTCGCTTATCTCTGGCGACCAACGGCCAACAACAGGCGATTTGCCATGAGTGACGAGCTCGCTCAAGATGACGATGGTTTTGAGATTCGCTCGCTTGCTACATCTCTGGACGAGGAGTTTGCACTTCCTGATGAGAATGATGCCCGGCTGCGACCTGAGCAGGAACGTGAGCTGTCACCTGTGCCTCCTAAGCCAGTACCTTCCGCTCCACGACAGAGAGAATCTCTCGATGGCGAGACGATCTTTGCTGTCGGTGAAGATGCGGACAAGTGGTCCGACGATGAGGATGAATCCCCACGCAACTCCGGCGAAAGAGAACGACTAACAGGGAAGGACAACCACTAGGTGAACAGACAGAACCTGTTGAAAGAATACGCGCTGTTTGTGTGATGCCGAAGCTTCTGTGATTGACATGAACTTCTGGGGGTGGTCTTCGAGAGGAACAACGTCGTTCTCTTGATGGCGGATTTTCCTTTTCTTTTGCTTAGGATCAAGTAGCATAGTCGGGCGTTCTCTCTATGTCCTTTCTCTTTTGTTTTTCTCCTACGGATGGTTTAAATGAGGTATGCTGGGATTTTCCTATTTATTATTTTACGCTCCTGCTTTTCGATCCTTCTGTCACTTCCGGCTACCACAGTTCTTGATCTTCCATGTACTCTCTACTGTACAGTAAAATAGTTTCCGCGGGAGTTTTAGTTCTTTCAAGTCTCATACCTCCCAAATAAGGTATTTTGTTGATTGTGCTTATATAATCTGCACCCTTTCCATACTAGGCTCATGACATCACTCCCCGCTGCCTAACCTTGTGCGGGAGACAGAACTGGTACCTCATACCGCGGGAACGGTTAAACTTCACATTCACCTGAGTACAATCTACTTATTTCTCTGTTATAGCTCTTTTCCTCTAAATTTGTCTTTCACGTTCCATAGATTTCATACATACATCCATGACCAATGGCAAATTAAGAGCCCCGTCTATCTGTATTTCAACCCTGCGGTTCCCCGCCACTACAAATCGAACGAGTCACGCGCGGTCGAGATTCAGCAATAACTCGCTCTAAAACCGCACACCTTTCTCGTGCTATACATATTTCTCCTTTGAGCATTTAAGCGACAATCATGTCTCCTCTCGACCCGTCTTATGACGAAAACTCACAAGATGACAGCCCTTCGCCATCGTCATCGCCGCTCTCCCTCTCTCGTACCCTTCTACACCAATGCCGCCTTCTCCTCGCTGAACTAGATGCTTTCCAATCCGCTGTGAATAGTAAATTGCGTCGTCCGCAGACTATCGAGATCAGACAATTGCGCTCGAACATCCTGGCCGAGTTGCGCGGGCTGGAGAAGTTGTGCGAGCAGGCGGAAAAGGAAGCTGCTGAAGAGGAGACACGTGCGGAGGATGGTGGGGAGGAGGATGAGCGGGAGTTGAAACTATTACATGCGTTGCGGTCGTCGAATCTTCCGTTCTATGTGGCGGTATGGACGATTGCGAAGAGGAGTTGTCGTGGGTTGGTGGCGTTTGGGAAGAGGTTTTATTGGGAGGATGGCCAGCAGCGGAAACAAGATGATGGTGATGGGGATAGGTTAGAGGGGAAGAAGGATCACAGTGGGAAAAAGGGGAGTAATAAGGATAAGAAGAAGAGTGTATTTGTGGATATCGTGGCGGATGAGGGGGAGGAGTGGTTGAAAGTGTCGACCATCTCGGAGAGTCGGTTGCTGTTTGAGATGGCGAAGAAAGGATGGGAGAGAGATGAGGGTGAGGATGAAGATACAGATGGAGAAGGAGGAAAGAGGACAATTCTACGGAATTATAGCAGTGATGAGGAAGATGACGACGATGATGAGATTGAATTGGTGAAGCTAGCGGCTGATATGGCCAAGGCTGCTAAGGCGGTAAGAGTTAACTACAGACGTCCTCGGACACGGATTGTGATACCGAAAATTGTGGAGGGCAAGATCCCGGAGATTGATAGCATTCTCAGCGAGATGCGCAGATACGGTGCCACCGTTGAATGTGGCACGAGTCTGCCTGACTTGATGCATGGGGATCTAGACAGAGATAGAGACCCCGACGCAGTTATGCCAGAGCAACTGCCTCTGGACACTCTTCTCCCGAATCCTTTCAAGCGTTTCACGCACACTCTCAACGTCGACTGCACTTTACTCATTGCTTTTGTGTCGGATCTTTCCCACTTCCGCGAAATCGCCCCGTTACCAAGTTACCACCGTGCTATACTCAGGCAGATCGAGATGGAAAAGCAACAGCCGTTGGTGCCCACAGAGTTATGGCCAGCCGTCGATGGTCATGATCTGATATGCACTCGAGAAGCTGTCAGGAGGATGCGCGAGATAGTCGATACCATCGGTACAGACACTGAGAAGGAGAGGACAGGGATACTGATGGGCGATCCTGGCTTCGAAGACTTGGATAGAGACACATTGATACGCAAGTTTCAGGAGCTCTCAGACCATCCCGTTCCTGCCAAGTTGATGATACCAATTCGGGTCGTCGACGCCGAGACAGAGATCAGCGCTGGCTGGCAGAATAGCAAATTGCCCAGCGTGGCACACAAGGTAGAAGAAAGTCTATCAGAGATCAACCGCAGCGTATTTCTCTACGGATGGTCAACGGGAATTATGACCATCAGCAGTAACCGAACGGTCGTCAAGCATATAGAGACCGTTATTGAGGAAAACAGGGACGGTGACAATGAGCTCGAAGGGCCTCTCGTGTGGGTTTGCGAGACTGCTAGGAGTCTGGTAGGGAAGGAAAAGAATCGAAAATGATGATATCCCCGTGAAGAACAAACCGATGAGTAGCACATCGCTTGTCGTCCCTGTAGCAGGACTTAATCCCGGGCAAGTGGCTCCACGGCCTGTAAAGAGCATCAGAAGTCATCGATCGTGTCCGTAACTGAGCAAAGATGAGGTCAACATTCACCATCATTGCTTTTTTCTCCTATCTTGCCGCCACTTTACGAGGCCTTCGAGCTGTCCTCTGGAAGCCAGAAGATGATCTCCCTATCAGCAGTAGCGAACATATTGTATCTGGGATCGCACTCAACGAGAGCCGCCCGGCCTCTCTGCGGCAGTCGCGCCATCGGCTGCAGGAAGTTGCCCGGCTCCGGTGCCTGGTGTGTGTCCCACACAAGAACATCGAACTGGTCACCGGCGCCTCCGACAACATACCTCCCATCCGGCGTAAAGCAGGCATCGCCTTGGCCGAGAGGCTTTCCCGAACTCGAAATTGGGGCCGCTCTGCCAGGCGATCCATTCTTACCGACTAAGAAGGCCTTGAGGCTGCCTTCGAAGGCATCCAGTACAAAATGTCCGTGATAGTCTGTCCCGACAAGTAGGCTCTTTCCGTCATTGGAAAATTCTAACCTAGTCCACGCTCGACCACGAGTGGAAGGAGTAAATCTCTCCTCGAGGGGAGCAAGGTCAAAGGTAGCAAACGGCGGCTTGTCGTAATTCCGGAAGTCATAGAGCAAGACGGAGGACGTGGACTGAGATGCGATTGCGATGACAGAGGCAGATGGGTCGAATGCGACGAGGTATGGTGTCGCGAGCTTCAATTTGCCCTGGGGGTTTCTCGAATTGAGGTCCCACATGGTGACCGTGTCATCCTTAGAGCACGAAATGAAGGCGTCACTGCCTGGCGACAACGCCAAACATGTAACCTTGTCTGAGTGGCCGGTGAAGTAGCGGACATAGCTTTCGTTGTGGAGATCAAGAAGGCGTAAAGACTCTGAATACTGTCAGCTCCTTGGATTTGAGACCGGGACCTAGAGCTCGACGTACCATCGACCTTTGTACTCGCATGAAGAATCTGGCGCGAGTGGTGGGTGAACCTTGCCAGATGGACACCGTATTTCTTGCTAGGAACTGTCTTTGTCGATTTGCCCTCCTTGATATCAAACACCTGAATCGTCTCATCGTTTCCAGCAGCTACCAGGTAGTCACCCTGATCGTCGAAGTCCAAGGACGTTATGTGAACGGGATTGTCTTGCTTTGGGGGTCGAAATGCCTAATGTTGAGAAAAGGCACCTATCAGCATCTAGCTTCTTACCCCTGAACACTGTTCAACCTACCTTGGTCGGCCTGTAGCTGCGAATCACATCAGACACTTTCTGCGTCGGCTGCGGAGCGGGGGCCTGCTGTTGCGGCGTAGACGGTTGCTGAGTTTCTGCCATTGCTACCGCGGTGTGCAAGAATTGAAGGACAATTCAAAGATTTTCTTTATCTTGTTGTCCTAAAAAGCATTTGACAATTGAATGCCTGGTTCAGCTTATGCAATTGTCCTCACGATTTCCAGGCACTGAGCAACCCCAGACCAACGGCCAACGCGCTTTTTAGACGCGTTGATCGTGGAGAAATCTGGTTTTCTGCCTTTCCATAAACGCCGGCGGTGAAGGCGCAGATCAGCCCCGAAAGTCGGAGTCCAGTAAGCTTTGACCGAGAACTGCCGCGGAGAAGTCATCCAATAGCCGGTGAGATGAAGCAACATAACTTTCTTGAATTGTTCAGCAGCGCTCCGGTCGTGGAGTATCTGACATCTCTCATATCACCCGCTAGAATTCATACTTTTTTTGTCTGATACCCTTGTTGTACTGCGACTGGTTTCCTCAGTGTTTCTCCACTCCTTTCATTTGTTCTCTTCTCTTATTTGCGGTAGCCGCGCCCTACCTGTCTCCGTAAGCGGAGTCATATATCAGCAGAAATGTCTACCACGACAGGGTATATCTAATCCCTCTGGCTCCTGACAAATCGGGATAATCATACAAATATTAACCTTTCTGTAACCTAGAGCCTTCATTGCTGGAGGCATTGCAGCATGTGGAGCCGTCACCGTTACCCATAGTTTTGAGACGGTCAAGATCCGGTATTTTATCCCTTCACCACAGCGATGGCACAGATAGACAGAAGCTGATAAGCGCCCTGAAGATTACAATTACAGGGAGAACTACAGTCGAAGTCTGAGGCGGTCAAAAAGTACAAGGGTGTCTTCCATGCGATCAAGGTCATCTTGCAAAATGAGGGTCCGCGCGGTTTGTTCCGGGGCATTGGAGCTGCAGTATGTGATCGCATGCAGGCTGGCAATATGTCAGTAATACATTGAAGTGGGAGAGCTGACCGCGAGGTAGTACGTCTATCAAATCCTCATGAACGGCTGCCGTCTCGGTTTCTATGAACCTATCCGTGGGACCCTGGCCTCCACCATCTACAAAGATACCCACGTCCAGAGCCTGGGAATCAACATCTTCTCTGGTGCAGCCTCAGGTGTCCTGGGAGCTACGCTCGGATCTCCGTTCTTCCTGGTCAAGACTCGCCTCCAGTCGTACTCGCCTTTCCTGCCCGTCGGAACTCAACATCAGTATAAGAATGCATGGGATGGGCTGCGGACAATCCACCGCAACGAAGGCATCAAGGGACTGTACCGTGGAGTGGGCGCAGCCATGGTGCGAACAGGTTTCGGTAGCTCTGTGCAGTTGCCAACCTACTTCTTCGCCAAGCGGCGCTTGATCCGACATCTGGGAATGGAAGATGGCCCCGCCCTGCACCTTGCCAGTAGTACGGCTTCTGGATTTGTTGTCTGCTGTGTTATGCACCCTCCTGGTATGTTCATTTGAGATGTCAAACTCGGCTGCGAGCGTTCGCTGACCTGAAGACAGACACTATCATGTCCCGGATGTACAACCAGACCGGTAACCTCTACAATGGCGTGTTTGACTGCCTGTATAAGACTGTTAAGACCGAGGGCATCCTTGCCATCTACAAGGGTTACTTCGCCCATTTGGCGCGTATCTTGCCTCACACTGTACGTCCCAGTAACGCAGTTTTCAAAAGGGCCAACTGTTTTACTGACTTGCCGTTTAGATCTTGACTCTCAGTTTGGCCGAACAGACCAACAAGCTGGTTCGCAGGTTCGAGGATCGGTTCCTGCCTGACTCCATTCGCGCGAGGATCTGAATGGATCTTCTTTGACGAGAAAAGTGTCATTTATCTAGCCATGTGTTTCTTCTTATTTTCCACTGTAGAAGTGGCTGCTTGCTCGTTTTCTGTATTCATGATTTTATTCCATTGGAGCTTTGCATTCCTGTATATAGCCGAGGCGGCCATGGTCTGGGTGCCTTAATTTAGGGATAGACGGCGTTATGCTCTATGTAAAATATAAAGCATCGTGCGATATTAAAATGGTATGAGGTGCATCCTTCACAGACCCAATTGTCAGCATGCTCTGCAGCTGATGGATTCTTCACATTGGAATGAGAAGTCTCAGTAAGCTTTTTTGGAGCTCGTGGGTTCGCGATGGGCCACATCAGTACAGCAATGAGACCAGCTGCAGAAATCGAGGGTGACAGTAATATCGTTGGAAACTAGAATTCATTATCCGGGGAGCATGAACTCCCATATCAAGTCAAACAGATGTATATTAACCTTAGAGGTTGATATTCTTGCTACTGTGTAGCTAGAAATCCATAGACAATCCGTAGGGCTGGGTCCGCACGTGTTGGCAGACGCGTCTTGAAACGCGCGGGGCTACACAAAGAAATGAATCCATAATTAAAAATTGAATTGAATGCAGGTACTTCTACAACATGTTTTAGTTTTAATCCGTAATTCCGGGAATGCAGGATCTGTGTCGTTTGACGCGTACAGGAAATCAAGCAATGCGCGCTGATATCCACCCTAGCTAAGCTAGGCAGCATGGGTATTTTCTTATCTGATCGTAGATCATTACGGGATTCTGAAAGCGCGTGCTCACTTCTCGGATGTAAAGGTCTGCTCGGGTTTACAAGGACCGAAGATCGGGCTGGAATTACGTAGGTAAACAAGGCCTATGAGGGCGTCTGCTCGATTCGATTGGAAGACGCCGCGGTAGTGGATATGGAACATCTCCAAGCTTCAGAAGTCGGAGCAATTCAGTCAGCAGTTGGTCATCGCTGAGAATGAAGGCCAAGATGGAGCCTGATGGGGCCGAGGTGTCTGTGCTTTGTTGTGTTTTTTTTTTCTTGTAACTACGCGTCTAGCTTTGATCTGATAATATATGAATTATATCCAGCCAATCCTGGCAATGGGCAGCTTGCTTCATAGTGGAGATATCTTAGCCCCGGATGGAAAGGAACAGGTGTGGTCTGATGCCGAGCTATGAAGGGGAAACTGGCAGGGCAAAAGCTAAATGATGATCAGAGCACGTAGATGTGGCAAGTAGATATGCCAGGGTCAAGATGGATTCGTGGGATGGAGCAAGATAACTGGCTGGACGTGAAGAGTAGACGCGCCGGAGGTTTTGGTAGACCAGCCTCCTTGGGACAGGAAAGAGGCACGCTAAGTCATGTGAGACGTGACTTAGCCCGTCGCGCTAGAGATCACGTTTTGGCGTCGATGCAGGTATTTCTGCCAGCTCTCTTCCCTCTTTCGCGTCTCTCATCAACAGTCCATCAACCGGGATTTCCTGAGAATTCATTGTGTGCTTGTGTCAATTCGTCTCAGTATCTCTTGTTCTCTTCACAGTTCTTTTACAATGGCGGCACAGCTCACCCCTTCGAAGCAGGTACGTCATGAGTACAGCACATCGCTGTTGCGGTACAAGACGCGTCATGCAACTTCAGAATGACTGATGTACGTGTTGGATAGACTGCTTCCTCTCTAGAAAACCTTAAGATGAGCGATTCACCTGTGAAGAAGCTCAACTTTGAGCCCGCGAACAAGGAGAATACCCCGGTTTCCTGCGCGGCCCTCGAGGCCGCTGCCAGCAACTATAAGCCGATCGAGAAGCCCACCGATGAAGCTCCCAAGGTGGCTCCTGGCATCAAGAGCTTCGAGACATCTGAGCCTCTGCTTCAGGAGAACCCTCACCGTTTCGTGCTCTTCCCCATCAAGTACCACGAGGTGAGTCACGTCGACAACGCGTAACGCGTAAAGTGGTTTTCTCCCGATGAGCGAACATGATGGACTGACACAACACGACAACGCACAGATCTGGCAGATGTACAAGAAGGCCGAGGCTTCCTTCTGGGTTGCCGAGGAGATCGACCTGTCGAAGGATCTGCACGACTGGAATAACCGTCTCAATGACGACGAGCGCTACTTCATCTCCCACGTCCTTGCCTTCTTCGCCGCGTCTGATGGTATCGTCAACGAGAACCTAGTTGAGCGCTTCAGCGGAGAGGTTCAGATCCCTGAAGCTCGCTGCTTCTACGGTTTCCAGATCATGATGGAGAACATCCACTCCGAAACCTACTCTCTGCTCATCGACACCTACATCAAGGAGCCCAAGCAGCGTACCTATCTCTTCGATGCTATTGACACTAGTATGTGATGACTGTGCAACGACTGGACTACAGCGGGCTAATCTCATTTTCTAGTCCCCTGCATCCGCAAGAAGGCTCAGTGGGCCATCCGCTGGATCCAGGACAAGGAGTCAACTTTCGCTCAGCGTCTGGTTGCCTTCGCTGCTGTCGAGGGTATCTTCTTCTCCGGATCCTTCGCCTCCATCTTCTGGCTGAAGAAGCGTGGTCTGATGCCCGGTCTGACCTTCTCCAACGAGCTGATCTCTCGTGACGAGGGTCTGCACACGGACTTCGCTTGCCTGCTCTTCTCCCACCTGAACCACCGTCCGTCGAAGGAGGTTATCGAGCAGATCATCGTCGATGCTGTTGCTATCGAGAAGGAGTTCCTGACGGAGGCTCTCCCCGTTGCTCTGCTTGGTATGAACGCGAAGCTCATGTGCCAGTACATTGAGTTCGTTGCCGACCGCCTGCTGGTCGCACTGGGAAACAAGAAGTACTACAATTCCACCAACCCCTTCGACTTCATGGACAACATCTCGCTGGCTGGCAAGACCAACTTCTTCGAGAAGCGCGTCGGTGACTACCAGAAGGCTGGTGTCATGGCCAGCACCAAGAAGGATGCTCAGGAATCCAACGATAACGGTGGAGCGATCAGCTTCGACGAGGATTTCTAAGCTGATCGCCTCATTGATATCTATACCCTGCACTCTATTCCGTTCTTGTACGTTCTCGGCTTACTCCTATACCACCAACCGGCCATGCACTTTTTGTTATGTTGATGGAAACGCTTTTGATGGTTAGCACGGGATATGGCGTTTATACCGGTTTTGTTTTACGTATGGTACTTCTCTGATTGCATTCTCTCGGCTGGTTCTATGCTGCAAAAGAGGGGCAACAGGGACGTGGTCGGATGGATTGATGTATTTACGTTTGAATTATAACACTATGTAGACTACTTGGATAATGATCGTTTTCTACAGCTTGGTTTACTCAAGTAGTCGTAGCTTGTGCCGAGGTGCGGTCCTAATTGGGATCTGCTGAACAGTGCGTTCTCCGTTCACCTCTCTGTAGTTCTAGAGATGAGATGAGTATATCAAAGCATTCTGATATTCTAATTCTTCCCTCCCCTCGCCAGTTCAATCGCATGGCTCTTCTAACATGAGTAAACTCCTAGGCACTTCAGCCATTTAAATCTGTCTATCCATCCAGATAACCTTAGGTATTCGCCACTCGCATACTCCGTACACAGTTGGACTGTGTCTGTTATTAGAACGGTCTAGACCTTTAGGCTTTATAGGATCGTAAGGTTTATATGTACTAAGTTGTACTTACGCTGATGTAGCTAGATTTACGCGGTGCCTTACTCTAGAATTCTCACAGACTGTGCTATGTCGAATTTCTAAAGGGGTGCTGATCCTACTAGATAGATTTCTTGATTGCTTGTGGAATATTAGCGTTTCATACTGTTTTGAGCAATCCATGTTGTTTGCAAGCCACATAATGATTTGAATTTAGTATGGTATCATCTCTAAACATACGCAAATGTCGTATCCGCAACCTCAACCTCTTTTTTTCTGATAAGGACAATAGATAGTCCTAAGTCGAAACCGTGAGACGTCGGAAGATATCTCTCCTCAATCCCCGACATGTCCAGATGTCGAGATAACGTCGATTTTGTGGTGCTGCAGTGCCTTTGAAGATAGTCTGGTCTGCCGTCTTTGAGAGTCATGTGATGAAGGCCATTTCCCACCGGTATAACCGAATGGGAAGAGCAAGCTGTCTGGGAACTGAGCGTAGACAATCAAAGCTCTATCCAAAGATGTCGTGACTGCATCCTTCCACATCACTCCCTTTCTTGTATGGCGGCAGAACCGTCATCTGTGCGCCATCTGCACTACACAACCGCGTAACCCAGCGCACCAACAGCCAATATACCCTCAACCTCATCGCTTTCCCTTCCCTCCCTTCTTTTTCGACTTCCCACCCTTCACTCCAGGTCCAGTCTCCGTCTTTGTCGCCGCAGGAGCAGGAGCAGGAGCTTCCTCTACCGCCGCAGACACATCTGCCATCTCAACATCCCCTCCAGCAGTCACAACCGCACCAGGCGCACTCGTCCCCAAATCCGCGACCTTCGCACCAGCCGCAAGTTTCCCCAAGCCCGTAATCAACCGTCCAACTTCCGCAGCTTTGTTCGTTCGATATTTGAGACAGATCCCCGTTGTGGGGTTATATGTTTTGAGGGTGAATGTTGCGATGGGAGTGATTTGTTGAGGTTGGGATTCGATCTTGGCGGAGGGATCAGTGATTTGGGGTTTTGATCTCGGATGCGATTTTGGTGATAGTGAGGGGTAGCTGTAGCGGGTTGTGATTCTGGTCTGGATGTATGACATATGTGTTAGTTATCTTGTCTGGAATGGATGAGGAGCGCTGTCGTGAAGGAGTAGCTGTCGCGTAGTATGCGTGAGAGGATAGAATGGAAGATACGTACAGAGTCGGGATAAGCCTCTAGAAGAAGAGAGGACTGCTCCAGGAATGCCTGGGAGGTAGGAAGGTATGGCATCTTCAGAGATGGCCTCTGCGATATGTACGGGATGAGGTCGTAATGTCTAGGGTGATCTTTGAGTGCGCACAGGGAAAATTCTTTAATTGAGTAGCGTGTCCAGGTAATGGGAATTAATTTAACTGCTTTGGTTGACGTTATTGTCGAGGCTTGATGGTGAGGGTGAAAATCTGTGGAGAAGATGCAATCACTCGCACACTTTCCGGATGAATGTTGGAGTTCCCGAGTCGGAGTCCGATCTGGCCTAAGCTCAGGCGCGGCTGTGGTAAACACTCCATATTCACCATACGCAGGGCGTATTGTGACATACTGTGATGATGCTATATTACTTGTAGGATTTACAAGACGGAATTTTCTTGTCTACTCGAGTCAAGTGCAGAAAAGTCCTTGAAGGCTGTAAATGGCTTAGAGTGTTTAATGGAGAACAATACTTGTCTAAATATCTAATAGGAACGTTGAGGTATCATTTCAGATACCCAGTGGATATATCTTCATAAATTCTAATCACACATGTCAAACATCATCAAGTCTACATAGACCCATAAATCATACCCCGTGCTGATGGACATACTGTACACGTTGCTCCATGGTTATTGACGCCGGAAACGCTCCAATGAGGCACACCAACGATGCAGTGCGCTTTCCCATCATTATTACCGCGGACGATGCAAAAGAAAGTTCAAGAAAAAAAATTATATACGATGAAAAGAAGACAAGAAAATTAAGAGGCAGGGCGGCCACACTTGCCGCAGATTAACCTCGATTTTCCATCTTTGGTCCTCGTGGCCCGAAAGTTGGTCCCCTTGCAGTTGGTGCATCGGAGGACTTCGCCTTCATCCCCTGTCAAAGAACTGCAATCGCTGCTCAGTGCGCTTGCCAAACTGTACTGTCTTCCCACTGGGGAGAGGAAGTGGGGATCCAACGGTTCGGTCTCTCTACGGGCACTTGCTGCCTGCGCCGCGCTCACAGTCTTGTTCCAGAATGCGTGACTCTGGGTAGCGTCCATCAAGATAGAGGGATCTTCTCGAGGCAATTCGACACGCTGCGGGGAGGAAGGCGTCTGCTCGGTTTCTGCCGTATGGAAACTCCGCCGTGATGCATCCATCGTGGATGAGGCTGGACTGTCCATGGATGACTTTGGTGCGGAGGGCGGCGGCGTATGTGTAGAGGCAGACGGGGACTCAGGTACTGCCGCGTTAGGACTCGAGTAACGAGACAGATGCCCCATGGATTTTCGAGGAGATGTGCTTCGCGTCCGGTGACTGCCAGCGCTGCGCGGATTCTCAATGCTGGAGATCTCGGTGCCAATGACAGAATCCCGCCAGGATATGATCCGCTCTGAAGGTGACTTAGACTCTTTCCCAATGGAGGACGCAATACTGTGGCGAGCCGAGTTCGTGCGACCCAGTATCTTCCTAGAGAACGTCGAATTCGTCTCCCACGATTCACTGCGCCGTTTCTGATATGCGCAGTCCTGTCGGAATACTTTGATTCTTCCGGAATAGTCGGCAGTGATGATAATATTCCCGGTTGGATGAGTGGACCGAGAAAGATAGGTAGGCGACTCAAGCGCCTTGGCTGCATTGATGGATTCTGCCTTTCCAAATCCATCTCTCCGAGTGATCCGTGAGTCGGTTTGGGGTCCCAATGTAATAGGAGGTGGATTGCAAAGATCGTATATTGGATCACCGGAGAGACCCAGGAGCTGCTTCGTCTTCGTAGGGGCCATGACTGCCACTGTGACCATGGAAGACTGCGTCTCAAACACTTCAACAGCACGTTTATCTGACTCCCTGTCATTCCATCCGGTGGGCCAGATGTAGGCCCTGCGGTCCTCGCTACCACATATCACATGTTTTCCGTCATCGCTGAAAGAGGCACGGATTTGGCTGGTGGAGTTCTCGTTTCCGCGGAACTTTGCCTCGAGATTCCGATCTCTGAAGTTGTACAGCCGGATCCGCGAATCATTGCTCGTGATAAGAAGCTTTATATCTCCGTTCGGATCGTTGGGAGGCTGGATGATTGTGTCGATTCCCGTGATCTTACTTCCCTTAGAATTGCGTCCGCGGGCTGAACGAACATGGATCTGTCCGTTGGCCTTGAGGCCATCGGTCTCATATAGTAGGCACAGACCATTCAGACATCCAGCAATCGAATATTTACCGTCAGGGGTAAAGGCGACAGCAGTGATCATCTCCGGGACGGTTGCCCAGAATGCAACGCTCTTATCGGGTATTGACCACAACCGCAGTTTGCAATCCAGGGACCCAGCAAGGAAGAATCGATCATCGCGCGGGTGAAATTGGATCGAAGTGACGAAGTCTGAGTGCTTGAAACAGCAGAGACATTCAGACCTGCTCACGTGCCACAAGCGGACGGTCTTGTCCATCGACGAAGACAGTAGGAAGTTGTTCTAAGAGAGGTCAGTAAACTAATGGCATTGTATGGGAATCGAGGTCCTGTACTTTACTCCAACACAGATCCAATATGCTTCCTGTGTGTCCCTCGTACTCCTGTATAGGCTTCGATTTAAACACTGGCGCTGTCAACCGTAAGGACGGCCCATCGCCATCATCTTCTTCCTCTTCCTGTTCATGCTCTCGCCGGTCTTCTGAGTTCGCGATGACAGCCCAAACCCTGATCTTTCGGTCCTGACCCGCCGCAGCCAGATATTTCCCGTCCTTTGAGAACTCAAGAGCCCAGGTGGCGCGCTCTGCCTTTACGCCTCGATTTGCTGCAGATGTCGTAGCTGAATTAATACTCTTATCCGACCCAGAATTGGGCGCGTCGAACCCCTTCAGTTCCTGTGCCACAAAGACTCGGTCAAACGTCTTCTGCTTTTTATTATGGGTTCTGACTTTGATATATTTGGGCGGCGGAGGGAATCGAGGAATAAATCCTATCGGTTGCGCAAAGACTTCTGTGTCCATGCGTTCATCGTCCAGATCAGATTGGTCGTCATGGGAATCGGAAATCTGATCCTTCTTTATAGTTGGGATGAAGCGACTGAGGAATGAGACTCCCTTTCTACATTGCGACAAGAACCGTGAGTCAGCTGATGCGCGGTAGTATCCAGGGGCCAATGCCGTGGCATTTTTTGGACAACGCGCCGGAAGCGCGAAACCAGAAAGGCAGCAAAACGCGCATAACTCGAATCACCCATCATTCTAAGTCTGCTATACACTTACTTCTTCTCTTTTGATGATTTCAAGCTGCTAACCACCTCTCCGCGTGCTGGTACCTGGTCAGTTGGGCTTAGGCTGGACGCCGCATCGGTTCCGCCAGCTTCCGCTTCGTGAGACGTCTGCCCGCGCAGTCTGAGGGGAAAAGTCTTCTCTGTGTTGGTCCGCTTGAGGATGTGCTATGCGCCGTAGAAGTCAGCAGTTTACCCGTAACCGAGAATATCCGTCTATAGATTTTATATCTATATATAATCAGGCCACAAATAGAGGGGTGCGCACTTGGGATAGCGGATCTATTGCCTCCACGCAGTCCGCGAGGAGCTGTGACGACGACGATCTCGTGAACGGATTTCCTTGGCCATTCGTGAGCCCTCTTGAGGGACGACGTGTCCCCAGCGGGCTGGGCGCGCCATGAGATGTTGCTAGAGAGATTCACCAAGTCAGCAATGGCAGCCTTGCGACAAATAGCTCGTGTTTGCGGCGGGGGGGGTTGAAAGATTTCAAGCGCGCGACAGCCACTTGCGCGACCACGGACTGGTCTCATTACATACCGACCGGAAATGTCTGCGAAGTCCTAAGAGAGGCCGGTTTCTCGACGTCGGGACTTCCAGTTCTGCTGCCGTCGGACGGTGCAATCACCGGAGTCGTTAACGACCGAATCACGCCCGGGGAACCCGGATCGCGGTTACTAGGCGTCACCTTTGACGAGCCCGACGCCTCCGCCATGATGGAGAGCGCATCGGCATCGGAGAGCACACATATGCGACTGCAATGGATATCAGCGAAAAGGATGTAGGTGAGAAGGCCAGAGGTTCAGGCCGGACAACAGTGTGGCAGCGAGATACCCGCGATGGATGACATCAAGGGGCCCCTCAGCGGTTTTAACGGCCGTTTAAGTTCGGCGGAACAGAAAATGATCCTCGAGGGGGCCAGACAATCGGTGCTACTAATCGGTGTATCCTACCGTTCCAAGGTTGGTACGGCCGTTTTCTATCTGGACCATCATGGTCTCCGTCCAGTCCCGTCCTTCCCGTGGCTTATTCTCCATGGCATGCTTCGGCGCATTCTCCCTTTTCCTGATCCAGAAAGCTGGCCACATGTGCCGGTCAACAGGTCGTATTACTTCCTAAATCCGGTACGACGAGGCTCTCGGCAGACTGCTATAGTCTGTACCAAGTACACGCGACTCGGGCAGTCAATTCTGACCAGGGACTCCCCTATTCCAACGGGGAAAACGGTTTAATTAGATCCCTCAGTGGACCCGATGGAAGTGATCCCTGGTCAACCCCGCCGTCACTGCCCCAGGAAAGAAACCCTCTAGATTAAATGATCGAAGACCTAGATCTCAAAAACCATCTCTTCGTTTCGACACTATGGAGTCAAAACGGAATTAAAGGAACGTGTGTCATGGATGATGTCTCAGATAAACTTTCCGATATTCATTGGCAAGTCCGGGGCACATCCGTCTTGGCCCTTACCGAAGATGGCGAAGTTGGCCTCCGACCATCAGAGCTACCCCTTGATTACTATTCTCACAAGCTATTTAACGTCCTGTGGCCTGTTCCGGATGTCTGAGACTACGATTATTTTTCTGTCGTGATCAGAAGGCAGAAACCGGAGTTGAGAAACCTCAGACCCGAAGACGTCCAACTCTAAAAATATAGCATTCCGGGACTTCCGAAAAACACTGCCCATCAGCGCAGAATGATAAGAATAAATAATGACCCCGATACTGGGCGGATCTAACCTTTCTTCTCCGCCTCGCTTGGTCCAGCTCGGAGCCAATAATCGAGACTGGACGGTGCCACACAGATCTGAGCCAAGTAAGACATTACTAATCTGGATATCTCCAATCACCTTGTAGAAAAAATCACTTTGCAGTTGAGGAAGCTCTTTGTGGTTGCCGCAAAATAAGCGATAATGATTCATCACCCCCTCTTCGACGTCTCGCGGCTGTCAGGACGACCGGTCATATGCCATGTTGAAGTCTTCAAAATCTTCACTCATGATATATTTCTGCGGAGCTGACAAAGCGTTCTATTGTTCCTTTCTCCCCCTCTATCATTTGCGCCAGCCCCATCTCAATTGAGCATAAGTGTGAGCTCCCTTCAAAAGCGTCATATATCCCGCAGACCTGAGTGCATAGGCAAAAAATAAAAGCGAAATGTTTTAAACAGGACTTTGGATGAAAGCTGTAGCTCTAGTTGACGTGTTTCCTCATCCTCCTTTCCACAAATGATAGCTATCATACATATTTGGATCGCTAATCACCTCCAGACCCCAAACTATCTGCCCGGTACTTGGTCTAGGTTCACGTAGGGCGATATTGTGGCAAAATAAAACCCGGATCCCTTACCAATTCCACAATCCATTCCTAACTATCGAGATCAGCTCAATATCTAGCCCGTTCGACAATGCTCTCAATCAGTGTTCGGCTAGTGCTCCAGCTCTGAAAACTTTACACCCTGATAGGCCTCATATAGTCTCCCGTATGTGATCCCGAAGCTTATCCGTCGTGGAGACTAAGAAGGAGGTTCAGCACGTGATTCAATGTGATAAATTGGGAGACCCTTTCCCGCCAATCCGACCTTATTTATCCCGGATATAAGGCAGCCTGAGAGGTGCAGTGTCATAACCATAGATCATTTCCCTCATGTATGGGACTGCCGCCGCAATTCCAAACCCACTAGCGACCACTAGGGCGCTTTCAAGTGACCAACATCCTCACTTGTTCCATGAGGGCCAGTGAATAAGACCAAGAATGAAACTGCGCTTTCTGCAGCTGTGAGGGCGTAACGAAGAAGATCGGTGGATAGGCCACGGTGTGGTTGCAAAAGATGCTCCATCGTGTCATGTCTGCCCCTAGACCACAGTGTGATTGTGAAAGGGTGTATCTGCGTCCATCACCGTGACCGACGGACGACATCCAGAGGTTGGTATACTGACCGGCCTCCACCACAGGTCGAGGTAAGAGAAAGCGAACCAGGTAGCTGTTACAACAATATTATCTTCCTTAGATTCTCTCCCGCCGAACGTCACAAGGATTTGATTCACTAATGCACAGTTATAAATTTCTACGAATCCACTCGTCCTCTCCTAGTTCCTTAGCGGAGCTACGCTTGCTCGGCTCCCACTGCAACATCTTCCGTATTAGGCGTAAAAAAATCTCTTTGTCCTGTCCCTCCAGAGTACTCCTCAAGTGGAATTCGATCTTGTAATGGAATTTCAGCGCAGAAGTCACCTAGAAAGTCAGACATAGTGAATGGATACCGGAATTCACCAGATAATAAGAAAGTTAGCCTACCTTCATCGGAGAAGAATTTGTGACTTAGCTTCCCTTGAGCAAGAAGACTGAGTTCGGTGGGGGGCCAAGAAGACTTATCATCTCAGCGAGGTGAGGTCGACATCGATATGACTGAAATTCTGGGTCGTAGCCGGTGAACAAGGACTCGCCTTCGAAAATATCCCAAATCTATGATACAAGTTTTAAAAAATTGTTGCACTAGTATTATCGGGCTTATTGTCTTACCATACATCCTGCCTTCCATATATCGACGCTGTACGTCCATGGGGCTTCCAGAATCACCTCAGGTGCTCGACAGGTATCAGGCTGGATATCTTCCGAGTGCTCTATGCCACCAGGCATGGCGGAGCCAAAGTCGCATAGGACCGGGGCGCCCCATTCTCTGGGCATTCTGAGTTCCTGGAACACGTAAATTATTCTTCCATCTAGCTCCTTCCTCAGACAAGGGGTTTGAAGCTCCCTCTCTTCAAAATCGCTGAAAACCGAATCATCGGCAATGCCAAACATGATGTTGTCGGCCTTGATGTCTGATAGAATTCTTTAAGTAAGTAAATAATAGAAGCAGAGGAAGACAAGATTGGAGCATATACCAGCATGTATAATCTGGCATTCTGTATGCAGATAGTCTAGCGCCAAAAACAGGCGCTGAAGCGCAAAATGCCAGGACTGGTTTAGGTAGCCTCCGTACTGGGTTGCGGTGCAGAAAAGTCAAGGCACTTTCCCATAATGGAGGATGCACAAGACATCGATGTTTATCCTCAGGCCCATCAACATCAAATGAGTCAAGTAATGACCTAACAGCATTGCGACGTGGATGATTTTTTGGGGCTCTCTCCATGCGTTTGTACACCTGGAGCTCATTATTCAATTGCTGCCCCATGGATGCAGACTTGATAAAGATTTTGAGGGTAACATAACGACAACAGCTGTACTTCTAGTGCCCCCCCCGGTACGCCGTCACGTATTTTCCCCCCTCAGTCTCCCCGACATAAAAGACCCGACCTCGCCCTGTGCGGCCTTTATCCTCTTTTTTTTCCCCTCCATCCTTCCTGCTTTCATCCCCTCTGTTTTACACTCATCGCTGCGCCCTTGCAATTTTGTCGACCCAAGCGGACAGCCCGTCTACCGCACCCGTCCCGTCCAGGAAGTCTCAAAATCAGTAAACAGATGCATTGAGTTATTCGGCACCCAAGATTACATATAATATATGTGGTCTGAAGCCCCATATGTCTACTGCCACATATAACTATATAAAAGATCTTTTGTGGCTTTTAGGGCTTTAGGGTGCAGGTTGCCGGCAGGGAATCAAAGAAAATGAAAGACTACAAGGTCAATATTAACAGCATGCTAAATCTCCTAGATCTACTAGACCACAGCAACCCAGGGAAGTGTGACAGGACCCTTGCAGAGGACAAGTGATGTTCCCATGTAGGAATGTTGATCACGTGACCATATGGATAACAACCACGATAAATGGAACAAACAGAACAAATGAGTCACACCAGGCCTTATGGCCTGCATCAACGGGCAGATAATATTATTAATGGGGGGAGAGTGGGCTGTGGCTATGTCTTCGTGATCTCTTTAGCCAATTGAATAGCAAAATCTTGACAATTGTGAAAGAGAAGGTTGTAGTCGCCCCATTCGTTAATAAGTTCGGCTCCTATAAAGAATTGTAAGAAAAGTCTTATATCAAGATATAAATGCCGTATAGCATTACACTCCTACGTATCATGGAGTAGGATTCTCCAATTGACCCAGGTGGTTCTCTTGAGGTTCGTGACAGTCTCCGGGGTAAAGAGTCTTGTATCAATATCGGCACGGCGCTTAGCTGATCTATAAACGAGGCCAATATAATGCCATGTGTTATTATTATCGATTCAGCCTCCACCTGGTTCTTTCTAGTGTCTTCAGTGTGAAAGCAACAAGATAAGGCTTGTCTTTGAACGTACTCAATTCTTAAAGCATGGTAGGAGACTATAGGTATATCATCCAGTTTTTGTAACTTGGATGACGTGATCTCCTCAGAGGAGTAGAAATAGATGTTGGAAGACTACCAACCGCTTTCAGAGGGCGGGTAATAAGTTGAACCTGACACCTTTCATCATCTAGCGGTTTATGTTTGATATGTGATATGGAAATATGCGGAATCACGTGAGTGCTAGCCGCTTGGCAACACCATTGGGTTCAACCCCTTATTCCTGTATCGAGGAGAAGAACATCGATTCATATATATCTAGATGATGGCTATGTGCTAGATAGCTGTGTGCTATAATATCATCTAGCTCGTCCCTATTAGGCAACAGCATGTGTAGCTATCAATTAGCTCGCTGCGCTCCTATTTCCCCTTGATCGCAAGGATTCAAAGAAATGACGGAATATGTAAAACTTACGCCGATGTGAGATTAAAAAGTCAAGGCGGAGTGAAAGAAAACTCAATCATAAATGGACAAGGGAGAGAAGATATTTAAATAATGTAATAGAGAAGACCGTTCCTAATCTGGTGCTTGATTGAGGGAAGAAAGGTGTTTATGGATGCCTCGCGCGTTGCCTCGTTTCATTTGGCTACCAACTCTCTGCGTAACACTTGAATTATTGTTGACCACGAAGGTGGCCACTTCCTGGGAGGCTCTGCTAAGTAAATCTGCTTATTTTCTTGTCAAGCGAAGTATTACCACGTAAGCCGAAATCTTCAAACAAATAGGAGCCAATGGTTCATCCTTGTCACGACCCTGCTAGGGCCCCTTTAGCTCGCTGACGCCTCGCCGCACGAGAGGTAAGATGAGGCGTCTCTAGGGAATAAACGGTATATGATCTCTGCAGGGTAGAACCCTAGAACTAGCGGTGAGGAGTTTTGTTAGATAGATATATAGGATCTCGCTAGACTACAGATAAAGCGATCAGCGATCCATTCTAATTTAATCTATTCCCTACCTGAGAGACACTTCGCGAAAGCTCCGACTACGTAAAACCCCCGACCGGCGACTCGCCCTCGCTTCGTAGCCGATCCTAGGTTAGCTGGCCCCCTCAAGCTTCGTATAACGAAACATCTACATAATGAGCAAAAACACGTGTAGAATTTGATTCGTTAAAGAGGGTTGACTGTAATCGCGCACATGCAGTCATTCTGCATGAGTTGGGCACCGATAACGAAAAGTAAGGCATAAGCTGAATGCTAACGTGTCTAACATCTATGTTATCAGTTATTTGATGAAGTCTTGTGTCCAACACTAAGTTTCGTCAATCTTAGTGGTGTCGGTAAAGCGGTGCTATATGATAAGCTAGAGGAATTATTTCTTAACTTGTAAAGCAGGCTAAACTATCCTTTTATAGAATCTTAAGTAACATTGTTTTAGCATTCCATCGCTGTAACAATATTACTTAAGACTCTATATACATAGGGATTTACTCTGCGGCTTAGTAGCTAAATGTGCTTTAACGTCTATTTTAGCTCAGAAAATTTCTCCACATATCCTTCTCAGTCATCTGATAGCAATATGACGCTTTTGCACGTATAACTTTGTCACAACAGCCTCGTATTAATGGTGTTGTATCAGACTCAGAGAGCCAATTGCCGACAAATGGGTGGTGCTGCTTCTCAGTGAGAATATACAGCTAAATCCATTGGATCGCAAGAGTACGAATAAGAAGCGTTGAAATTCTTTCTTTCCGGTATTTTACAAAGACACTCGATTATATTGAACATGTATCTTGACCGAGATCTCACTGTCTAGCCTATTACTTCTTAGAATTTTGTTTTTCAGTCACCCTCTCTAACATTAGTATAGTAGGTTCAGGTTAACTGCTCTATTTTACAGCACATCCGTTGACAATTCTTCAGACGCTGGTGCTCTATGAGCCCAAGGGTAATAGACAGCAGCTTTTCTAAACACCACTACACAGAGTAAGTATTAATTCTTGGGTTGAGAGAAGCTACAGCTCGCTGATACTCTTTAGTCATATGAAATGGTATCAGTCTACAGATATATCAGCAATCAGTACCAAGTCTGGGATATCTGCAAAACCAAAAATATTGATTATGTTGAAGTATCAGAGATATGGGTACATAATCATAACCACGCAAAGGTGGCAAGACGAAAAAGGATCCGCAATGAGAATATTTCCTCCTAGCTGTGTCAGAACAAGCAAAAATCAACGGATTTGAATCATCTATATTGCTGCGCTTTGTTTGGTTGAATTTTCAACATACAGAAAGAACATACTACATCTCACCCATGGTGCTTAGTCTCCTTCAGGAGCATTTCCACATTGACATTGCGTGCCAATGGAATGGGACCTGTTTCGCTGGCGCAACCTCTTTCCCAGCGGTTAAAAGTGAATTAGGGCTTCTCCACAGCTATGCAGTGTGCAATCATCCTAAGGTCGCTATTGCATGGTCACATTCTCCGTCTAAGTGTTTGACACAAGGTATCTACTTCGCCGGCTCGGACCAAATACCTCAACTACAAGATCTCCTAGAGTCTTTGTCAGAGGTCGGGCACCATCCAATGTTGGCTGCTCTACATGGTGGTATGTTTAGTCGGCATAATCACGACTAGTACTGAATACTGAGCGCCTAATCAGCCAAATGAAGAAGAAGAACAAGACCGCATGGATCTTCTACATTATATCTACCGTCTGCTACTGAAGGGGGAGCTTCATCTTGCACCGGTTCCACAGGACATTCATCATGTGTTAGATATTGGCACCGGAACAGGTATCTGGGCCATTCAGTTCGCAGAGTATGAATATTCATACAAAATACATTTCAAGAGTCACAGGTGAACTAGCTCGCATCTTTAGGGAACACCCTTCGGCACAAGTCATTGGCACTGACCTAAGGCCCATCCAGCCTCCCTGGTAAATATTCTCTGCTCAACTCATGCGTTACGTCTCAGCTAATCTGTTAGGGTTCCACCAAACTGTACATTTGAAGTGGATGACTTTGACACGGAATGGATTTACCATCGGCCATTTGATTTTATTCACGGGCGTGAACTTGATGGATGTATAGGAGACGAAGATAAGCTCTTCCGCCAAGCCTTCCAACATCTCAAACCAGGTGGTTATTTCGAATTCGATGGATATTATCCGATTTCTTTATCTGAGGATGAAACTCACGAAAAGGCCGAAAATTTCCTTTTATGGATCAAAGGAATCCGTGCAGCTGCAAATAAATTTGGCAACCCTTTGGACAACATCCCTAAGTGGAAGGAAAAAATGGAAAACGCTGGGTTTGTTGACGTGACTGAGTTCGTGGCTAGGATTCGTATGTCTTTTATTTTTTTTCCATTTACAGTTTATACACTGCGACTCTGACTCTGTCAATTGTCTAACAGCTCCCCCTTCGTCCCTGGGAGAAAGATCCAAGATTAAAGGGGATAGGAAGATACCAACAGGTCCAGCAGATTCAGTCTGTCCAATCATATACACCAGCCTTTTTCTCGCGCATGCTAGGCTGGACAGAGCCGGAGATAACGGTCTTTATCGCCAAAATAAGGGGAGAGCTTCTAGACAAGTCCATCCATGCCTATATTCCTGCTTATTTCGTCTACGGTCGAAAGCCTCTTTAAGTGATGTTAGTGTTGCCTGTTATTGTTGTACAAGGTTCTCCCCCCTTGAGATCCTACTTGGAGCTTCAAGCTACATCTTCATACAGTGGCCCACAATGCAGATATAAACTGTACTAGACGTAGATTTCGAGTATATTCACAGTCCACAGATGATATTCACGGCATTAGAGGCTAAGTTGCCATTCCAGCTTATCAATCCCACCCGGGAGAGAAAATGAAAGCTCATGTTAGTATATACAGAGACCGCTCAGCTGGCTTGTTCAAGGACCTTTATAATCTCTCCGCTGACTCAGGGAGTAACTGGTTCCTCAATCATTAATGTCAGCAAAGAGCACGCTACCTCTGCAGCAGCAAGAGTAGTCGTTTCGCCTGCGGTGTCGTAAATAGGCGCGACCTCCACAACGTCAGCGCCTATGACGGGCAGACTGCGCAAGCCGTCTAGGATGCTTAGCAGCTCGCGAGTGATAAATCCACCCTGCTCTGCAGTGAAGATTACCAAGAAGGAACCAGTATGTCAACCAGCTTACCAATCCGGAATCACCGTCTGCTGCGCAAGCAGCAGCTCACATCCCACCTCACCAGAAAGCATCGGATTGGGTGTGGGATGAAACCAACCAGAAGTACAAGTACTGGAATGGTGTCGAATGGATCTGGCAGGGGGAGGAATAGGCAAATCACAGAGGACTTTGAATCATCTAGGGGAGCTCGTTGAATATGCTGATGCTCCACTCTGTGCGCAATCTGCAGCTAAATCTTCTCCAAACACCACAGTAGATGGCATGAAAATTTGACCCGAGTAAAAATTTCAGAGATTTTATCATTTGACAAATCATTTGGCTCTCTTGATGAGGGAAACGGATTTGATTCATGAATAAAATGAATAGAACCATCTGATAAAGTTGCTGGATATTCTGGTAACAAAAGATGCTCTTGAAGATGCTTAATTTTGATCTTATATGCTCTGCTGTATGCCATAGTGATACCAGACGGCGTTATAGCCTCCTGGTATATAGTCAACATATGTTGGGTATATCCCTGAGTTATACCAACCTGCTCAAATCCCATCAAAAATGGTGTAAATGGTCTACCACTCTGAGTAATCTCATTATCAGACTCAACACTAAATATACTGCTAGCATCATCGTCACGAATATGGGTAGTGTCTTCCTGGGCTATGCTCAGCAAGGTCTCAACTTATGTTAAATAGGTGAGCAGGGTTCCAATAAACTGACTAATCATTGGGACCCTGCTGAGCATATGCCAAGAAAAAGCTGAGCAGGGTCCGGAAAGAGTCGGAAAAATTTGGGACCTCGCCGAGCTTTTTTGGGACCCTGCCGAGCTGTCAGCCTCCCCTGAGGAAGCCCCGGAGGAGGGTCTCCTAATGTCCTACGCAACCGCGGTCCCGACGATAGGCTAAGGAAAACTATTAGCCTATCGGCAAATGCCTGGCTTCTCATGCTGTTACCATGAGACGGAAGTCTTAGTGCACGAATTTCTAAACTCGACTAGGTTAAACCATAAAAAGGTTATAACCCATACAATTGCAATATCTCTATTAAACTCTTCCTGATGATTTGGCAAATATCCAATTTGAGGATATAATTTATTTCGTCCAGCTTCGAGCCACCATAATGTCTGCAATACAACATCAAATCGCCCAAGGCGCTCTACCGGGATCGGTGTCAAATATATGTCTAGTTCCTTTAGGGTGTCTTATAGCTTATAGGAAGGCGTTTGCTCTGATAAACAATGCGTCTAGAACTGCTTGCAGGATTCTAGCAGTCTAAAGAAAGTATTTAAGCTATTTAGTTTCCAGTGCAGAACTCTCTGCCCTCCAGGCAGACGATTAATGAATATAATCCCAAATGGTCGGCGCCCAAAGAACGCGTATAGATGACCTGTTATATTACCGTTTGCGTCAGGTTCTTTGGCGACTAGATCCCTTGTATCTAGATTCTTTATATGTTTAAGAGATAAACATGGGGTCTACTACCCCCCTTGGATTTAGTTTAAATTAAGCAACTAACGGTTCTGCTAGATGTTTGCTCCCGTACCGCAGGATTCGACGTTTTGAGCGTTACAGTTACGGATTTTCGAAGGCAGGAAGTACACATCTAGTTCGATTTTCTAGGTTACACTCGAACTATTTATAACACAGTGACTGAAATTGGTTATTTACTGTATCTGTTATGCCAAGCGAAGATAGAACGAAACTAATTGAGGAAATCATAGAACGATGAAACACGGTATGCTGTAAAATAATATGAGAGCGGTTCTTGTATTACGGAAGCAGGCGATGTCAAATGCTGTTCCATTGCCGCTCTTATGGGAAAATAGCTCGTCATTTCAAATATTGATTGAACCATGCAACAGCTTGAAAAAAAGCTTGTTCTCTAGCAAATTTGCCCTGCTTATCACTTACATCCGCCCGGACGCCAAATCCATGCTCGACTCCTGAGAACAGATTGATCTGCCACGGTTGACCGGTCTTCACCAATATGTTCTCACTTTCGTGACGCTTTTCTGTAGACCAGATTGCATCGGTTTCTGGAAAATGCGAGAGCTCAGAAACTACAATTTTTTTCGCGACGTGATAAGAGAATAATAACGCAAAAGATTAATCACTCACCAGCAGCGGAGATACTTAGAGGGTTTTCGATGTTCGCAAATTCGGCATCTTCCACCATGCTAGGATGGGTGGTATAGCCCACCGCGACGCGTTTCTTTTCTAAAAACCGGACAACATATTTTCCACCAAAGCAGTATCCTGCCGCGCCAATTTCTGTCACTCCTTCAGATGTCTTCAGATAGTCGATGGTCCGACTGACAATAGGATCCACTTTCTCTGGAGGAAAACCACCAAGCCACTCCATAATATTAAATTCCTCCGGAGGATTGAGCGGGACGGGATTACCGTTAAGGAGATCAGACACTATAGTCAGGTAGCTGTTCGCAGCAAATTGATCCGCAAGAAGCTGAGTATTGATTAACCGGTGGCCGATGACATCAGATAAGAGTATGATCGCTTTCGTGGCTTGGTAACAGGATAAGCGAAATATGCCTCGACTGCGCTGGAGTTAGGCACAACTAAAAAGGGTGTTATAATACGAGGATGTACCTGGTCCGATATATTTTATCTGACCTGAAGCTTCTCCTTCGTGTTTGACACCAATGGTTCAACACGCTCCTGCGGGATTGGCTGACATGGTAGAAGAACAGAGGACTGTGAGACGATATATGAGTAAGTAAGCCGTGACTATGTTTTCAGAAGTTAGACTAGAATTGATCTTGAAAACCTTGTGATTAGGACGACTTTATCTACCACTTGAAAACACGGCAAATAACTGTATCAGCAGGAGGAATCTGCGAAAGGGTAAGGGCATCGTGCGTCATGCTTTGGTTCCGGAAAGTTCTGCAGGTGTGGTAAATACGGAAGCAGCAAACGCTTTTCCGATCCCGGATACAACACTATAGCCGACAGAATAGGCTATCTGGTAAGATAGAGAAGCCACCAGATAGGCAACCTTTACTCAACAATGAAATGGGTCGGGGAGTTAGAATTCCTTGGAAGTCTCAGACCCTGAGACTTCCAAGGACTCAGACTTCCAAGGATGACACCGATTTCGGGTTTTATTGCTCACCTTGCTCTAAAGGCTAGTCGATGCCGTAAGACCTGGAACTCTGTATGCTATAAGCTGCACATGCCGTTTATACGCTAAGTAACCTGAAAGTACATGTGGTTACACTGCAACCCTTTAGCTTTACGATATGTAATAATATCGCTTGTCCGAATCGAGGTAGTAGGCGTTAGCCTAGGAAAAAAGAGAAGTACTAAGTATGCCCGGTAAAGTCTGCTTTCTTGATTGATTGCTCGGAATCAACGATAGAAAGGCTGCCCTTTTCGTCAACAAAGAATATATGGGTCTAGAAAGATGGGCCGCGGACTATGAGAACGCTTCCAGTTTTTTTTTTTCCTTTTCATTTTTTTTTTCTGAAGACGGTGGATTGTCTTTTTTGCTATCCCACTTGCTAATACTCTACAATGGCGGATTACTCTTATTATGGAGCGTGGGCACAGGAATGGGTCGACTACGCCAAATCTTTACCAAACTATCAAGTAGATAGTTTTGAACTCAAGTCACTGCAAGAACTGAAGTAGATGGGAAATACGACAAGAGTACGAATGGCCGAGGACTTCTATCAAAGACCTGGTAAGACTCAGCAGCGAGGACCGTGGCTTCCTCCACTATGGACTTCCTCAAATCGTAGGACTAAATATGTGTATAGATGATGTCCAGGTAGACCAAGTATCGATCCCTGGGTCAGACAACTCTATTATCTCGACACGATTGTACCGACCAGCGACTTACAGCGATTCATCTGCACCGCTCCCAATCTACATCCATTTGCACGGAGGTGGCTGGCACTATGGCAGCCTGGATACTGAAGAACTGTATTGTATGAACCTGTGCTCTTCTCTTCTTCGAGGCTCTCCTTCCCTGAAGGTCGCCGTGTTAAATGTCAACTACCGTCACACACCAGAATTCGTTTCTTTCACAGCAAGACGATGCCTGGGCTGCATTCAGCAGCTTCGCTGCTGACGGGGAGTTATCAACAAGATATCAAATTAATCCGGAAAGGATATTGATGGGTGGCATCTCAGCAGGAGCGGCCTTGTCGATTCCGACTGCGATCAGGAGAATGCATCGAGAGAAAAAAGTTATTCACCAGAAGCGTGCTCAGCAACGAATCTTCCCACTGAAAGGTTTGGTTCTGAGTTCGTCGCCGAGTGTATATCCCGATCTGTTTCCTTTTCATCTCATGCAGGCCAAGGAGATTTCTTCATACGAGCAATTCAGAGCTGCTGGCGTTCTTCCGACCCCACGGGCCAGGTGTTTCTACGACCTGTACATTCCAGAAGACGATGAAGTGAGCAAATATAGTGAGCTGGTATCGCCTTTATTAATGCCCAATGAATCGTGGGATCCGTCATTATGGCCGCGGACTTTAATCCATATTGCCGGAGCAGACGCTTTTCGTGACGAAGGCATTCTGTTTGCGAAAAAACTGCAAGAAATAGGTATTGATATAAGGGCTAGAATTCACCAGGGTTATCCTCACGCTTTTGAGCGATTCCCACAGCTTGAGGAGAGTCAAAGGTGGAGAGAGCAGATCGCCGACGATATTAGATGGTTTTTAAGTTGATTTCTCTCGATCTGGTCGAAAGAAACCCGCAATGGCCATTCCTTTTTGCAGATACGATTAGCTTAAAGTTACCTCTTTATTTGATATGATGCTCAGTAACCAGCGGAAGTATCTTTCGGAAAATCAGCAGGAAAGCTTCCATTATTACATGAGGATTGCCATTCTGCTTATTCAGTCTGGGAGACAAAGCTGGAGTCGCCTTTGGCAATGCAGGATCAGTGAATTTGATTTACATATAACACAACTCGATCGGTATTGCTTAGCTTTGCTATATATGGTGAAAGTGATGTTAGGTCAATCTCAATCAGAAAAGTCGAAGAGACCATTTCCACTTCCAAATGCGTCAACCATCTCGGTGGGACCGCGCAGCTTCTTTGGCACATACTAATCTGCCTCCAAAGGGGCACGCTGTTCCCGAACAGGTAGTTTGTACTTTCAAATAGCTAAGAATATCTTATCGAATTCCATCAGGCACGAAATGTAAATTGCGTTTCTTCTAGAAAAGGAGTTCCTTTGCTTCCGGCTCAGACAGTAGTTCCTCGGCGGAACGAAATTTTATTGCCGACATTATGTTTAGAAATACGATCATTCGATCCTTGTTGCACATATCAAGGGGAAAGTCTGTTGTGGAGGGACACAATTACTTGTATATTGGAAACTCGTTGACCCTGAAAGATTGCAATAGATCTCGAGCGAGATTGCAGATATTGTCAGCGACATAAAAAGCTAATTGTGCGGAAAAGTTGTGTTGATTAGGGGAGCTTCTGCAATCAACTCGCTTTCCTTTCCCTTCGTAAAGGATATTAGTGCAGTAATAAACGGTATGCATTAACTCTAACTGAAGGTTTTTCTAACTGACGTAAGGAACGATCATGAATTGACAGCGGCAACTCCGGCTATATATCAGATTGGGTTGCAATACTGGTCGCCTGTCCAAGACTGGTTTAACTTCGCACGTCAAACGATATGCCCTGAGGCCTCTGGCCGCTTACAGTATGTCATTTACGGTAACTTGCCCAACATTAGGGTCTACAGTCCGGTGGCTCTTGGTGCATTATAATATCTCCAAGTATTTGTTTCTCTCTCTTTTTTTTGCCCTCCAGTTGAAAATCTCAAATACAGCTCACGATAGTAAGGCAGATTTCCGACTCCGATGTTCTTTCATTCACACTAAATAGTCCCCAATACGATGCCAACCAGCCGTTTTGTTTCTTCTAACCCTCCATATAAATGAAATGGCTGACCAGAGCATGTTATCTATGCTTCCAGATATTCATCGATCCATCTCGGCCAGACATTTCCTTTTCGCATACTGAATCTGTCTCACTTATATGCCACCTGATAGCAGGCCTGCATGGGGAGAGCCTGAAAGTCAACGACACTGTTTGTATCCATAGCTTCAACAATATCACCTACCCCATCATACGCCTAGCTGTGATTGGAGCTGGTGGCATATTCATCGGTACAAACCCGAGCGATACGGAGATGGAGCTTATGCATGCATTCCGGACTGCCAAGTACGTTCTATGTGACCCAGAAATTCTTGGTACTATGCACTCAGCAATGGCCAAATCTGTTATATGCGTCGAGAAAATTTTATTTATTGTAGATCCTTAAACTCAGTCTGCTCCACGTGGGTCCAGGAGCTGGAAATGGCTGTGTAAAAACGGAGAAACCACTGTAGGATACTTCTTCACAAGTGGCACTATGGGCTTGCCCAAGTGTGCGATGATCAGTCATTGAAATCTGGTAGCACAGCAACAGATTTTCTGGGAGCCGAATCCCCGAAACTACAAAATTAGCACGGTCCATTATTCCCACTATATCATATTGACGCTTTTCCAACTGTCATAGTCTCTCAACTGAAAGATGGCCGGGAAGCGAATATTATGCGGCTGTTTCAGCTAGAATCCTGGCTGTCCCATCATGAACGATTCCATATCACAAAAGTGGTTATGTAGCCTCCAGTGGTGAACCAAGTTGTAGTGAGCAAACTAGCTCATCCTAACGCCCCTAACTAGAAGTACAGCTTGAGGTCAGTGAGAAACGGATACATAGGAGCCACACCACTATCAGGAGATATACAAAAACGGTTTTATCGATTGCTCGATGCCAGCATCCGGTTGACTCAGGTATGAATCCTAGAGATCAGAGCTCAAAAAGCGTGAGCAACTCTCTTCTGGATATGGGGAATAAGAGAAACGACTTCACCATCGACAACCGTTCCAATGATATCGCTGATCCTACTTCGGCGGGAAAGTTGAATAGCTGAGAATCGATCGGTCAACTGTCATCGGAAGTTCATATCAAGTTACTTGATGGTCAAGGGAGCGATTTCTCGGAACAAGGAAGAGGCGAAGCTTACGTGAAGACTAAACGTAATTCAAGGATATCTCGACAACGGAGAGGCAAATGCAGGGAACTGGGTTTCAGGCGGAAATTGCAAAACTGGAGACGTCAGGCAAGTTGGTTCAGAGACAGGTTTATTATACGTTGTCAGAGAAAGAAAGTGTTGATCAAAGTGCGGGGCTTCCAAGTTGCAGCAGCAGAGCTAGAAGGCGTCTTGACTTCACATCCCGTCACTGTGGATGCTGCAGTCATCGGTGTTGCAGACGAAAAAGGCGGTGAACTGCCCAGGGCGTATGTCGTCCTCCAAAACGGCACATTACTTCGTGCAGACGAAATTGAGTCATTTATGAAGAGTCGGCTAGCGAACTACAGGTCTCTGGAAGGAGTAATTGTTTTTGTCGACGAAATTCGGAGACTACCAAGTGGAAAGATTTTGAAACAAGTCATCCGTGAATGGGTTAGAAAGGCGCAGTTGAATGAATTGTCCTCAAAAATTTGAGTTCAGATTGCTTTTACCAGCCAAACAACATACCGCGCACCGGCCGAAAGACTTTCCAGTTTAGGTATAAGTGGAACATTTGGAAGTTAGGTCATCTTCCATAGAGCTTACGAGCACCTGGGCCAATAATTACAAGTGCTAATAATTACTGGTATGTATTCTCTGTATTCGAGTTAGAGGAAACGAAAATTATTTGCTTGAGTAATTCTTCACCTCTAATTTTACTTAAGTTACTTTGTCTACAGTTCCCTTTGCTAGTCGACTAATATTTTGTTTTAGAAATAGAAGCTTAATATACTTATATAAGCTATCGCGCATTGCACTTTGGCCTCTGTACTTCCTTTGATGAATCTAGAGGTCTTGCATCTACGACATAATTCCCACCACGCAGCAAGATGGACTTTCCTGTATGTTAATATTTCTACTTTTTTGTGAGCCCAAAGCATTATATTCCTGGTGGGGTCAGTAATAATGAAAAGGCATTCAATACCAAAGCTATTATCTTGGCTCTAAAGGCGGCGATTGTGTAATAGTGTGATTTGCAACCAAAGTGACCGGATTATACAGTAGAATGGACTGAATTACGCTTCAGAGTTTCGTATTTCCCCTACCCCGCCCAAGCTTTCTCCTAATGCCAGCAGTTCAGGCTCTCCCCGAATCAGACACGAATTCGCAGTACATCGCCAATAGCAACGATTGATTCATGATCCGAGTTAGCCGATTATGTCTGTAAATGCGGGAATTTTAACTTCCCTCCCGAGGGCCAATATAGTCTAATACATTGGTGTTTCAGACGGTTTGCTCACGTTGAAATACGTCACGGCTCGCCTATCTCCCTTATTGTTCTTAACATCTAAGGTCCCTCTTGTCAAATATTTTACGCAAGCCTGGTTTTATGGATACATTTCGCAGAGTACATATCCATGGAACACACAGGCTTCCCCGGCATTTCGACACAAGACCCATTCTTTCTCCCTTCTGAATTTTATATCGCGGATTTAACCACTAGCACTGACGAACTTTTAGACGATGCTGCTTTTATATCCACGTTGACTTCACTGGAGAAGGATGAGGGAGTAAATAACACCCACATTCCCACAACGGAGAACCCTCCCACTTATCCCGAACCCCAGACAAGCATCGCAGGTCCGCAGCCTCGAAAGCCTCAATCTCCAAAGTCGGTCTCGAAGGAGACTAAAGAAACAAAGAGGAAGAGGTCTTCAATTGCGTGTAGGGCTTGCCACGACAAACGTGTCCGATGTGACGCTGCTAGCCGTGGTTTGCCCTGCTCTAACTGTCAGATTCGTGCCGCAGAATGTCTCTTCATCGATTCCAAGAGATACCGGTCTGTTTATGGTCCTATGCAGTGTTTATCCACTTAGCTGATTATTGTTTCCGTCTGTTTGATAGAGGTCGTCACGGTCGATTCGAAGAATCGAACAAGAATGGGACTAGCCGGCCACGTCCCTCACAACAGCCAATTACGATGCGATCACGACAGTTTACGTACAACAATACGACGCCTCCTGGTGAATTATTAATTCCATCTCAGATTGACATTGTGTCGCATAGGGACATCGGCTCAGGATCGATCCCAAACGGAAATGGCTACTGCTCAAATAGCATAGCGGATTGTGGCCAAATAGTGCACATAGGAGAGTCGTCACTCTTTTCCTGGCTGCTGAGCGACCGGTCAGATTCCGAACAGGTACATCGAACAATTCAGATCGAATTCAACAAGAAGGGATATGCCAGTTCAGACCTGTCCTCTAATGACAAACGTCTAATCAGGTCTGACAGGCTGGAAAAATCCTTGCTCGATTCATTCTGCCAGAAGTTTCTTCCTCTTTACCCTATTTTGAATAGGGATCAGTTTATAAACAGATGGATTTCTGGTACAACTTCACCCTTACTTAAACAAAGTGTTCTCTTTATTGGGGCTCTCCATATACAAACACCAACCCTCATGAGCGCGGGGTTCTCTTGCCGACAAGATGCTACGGAGTATTTTTACCATGAGGCTAGACGCCTTTACGACGATGATGCTGAAATGGACCGGATCACCATTATTCAATCAGCGTTTATGTTGCAGTTTCGGTTTGGTCCTGCCTCCAGCCACAGAGACTGCTTCTGGTGGGCGAGTGTGGCAGTTAGTGTGGCACAAACGATTGGTACGCATCGAAGCACAAAAAAAGCGACTATCTCTCCAGAGAATCGACGGCTGTGGAAGAAAATATGGTGGCTTCTTTTTGTATACTATAACCTCATTGTCTTTCTTTCCTCGAGTCTAGGTGCTAACATTTGCGTAGGTTCGTGATCGTCAACTCGCTTCGGGGATCGGAAAGCCACTAATGATCGACGAACGTGATTGTGATGTAGAGGAACTTACTATAGACGATTTTATCGATGGCGAATCTTCGGAAACGGCACAATTTACAATTTCTATGATGAAACTAGCTAAAATTGGTACGAGCGAGTATTGTTCACCGGCCACCTTGCCACTTTTACATTGGCTCTATGTAGCTGACAGGGACTTCGCAGTGACTGCTGTAGTCCGTTACAAATATTCTCCGACAAAGTCATCCAAGCGCCGACGAGAAGACAGAGAAGTTCAGCTGCATTTGGAATTGCAAAATTGGCAAGCAGGACTTAAGCCCAGTATGCAATACAACAAGGATTTGAATCGCAATCGATTCAGTCTATTGTTGTCCTTGACACACAACCAAGTGCTGCTACTTCTGCATCGACCAAGTCTCCATGACGCTAAGCATTCTGTCGACAAACGTGACTTTTCTACTCATTTAGCCTTTTATGCTGCTATTCAGATTTGCGACCTCGCCAGCGACATATTGAATTTTTTCGAGGTCAACGAATTTCCTGTTTACGCGTGAGTCTGCTTTTCAATCTATCAAAAAGATACGTTCTGATCTTGCTCTGTCAAGGGAGATGATTATTCTCTCCGCGATGGTGTTTCATTCTGTTGAAACGCAATCGCCACATGAAGAAAAGAATCTCGTACACAGAAGAAATGAGGCTTTCATTTCATGCCTATTGGAGTTGGACCGGATATTCTGTGCTATCCCCAAGTACAAGCAATTTTTCGGAGAGAAAATTGGCATTTGGGATAGACTGAATTCCAACAATAAAGAAAACATTACGACTCGCGACCTTGCTCGAGATAGTGAGCCCTTGGAAAGAGAAACTGAATTCCGTGGTCCAGAGTGACCGAGTGTACTAATTCTTGAAGAATACTATCATTCATTCCACCCTAATATCAAGTGCTTGATATGTGACATTGTCTGAACCTGGAGGAACTGATAATTACGTCACAATTCTTCGTATCTGCTTTGTTGTACTGGCCGGTCTAAGAGCGCGGTGAGAGCAGGTAGGAACTCAATCCGATATGGATTTTGACGGTGGGCTTTGAAGCTCTATTATTTTCTCTTGGAGTTAGAAAAAGAACGGAGTGCTTGTCTCCCTAAACGAGTGGGAGTAAAAAAATGAAAATCAAAATCATATATGGATCCATCTCAACGTACGTCTTCTGTGTCAAATTTTTCAAAAATTGAAAAGGCTCGTTGATCTGCAGTGTCTTGAACTGGTAGCCATGCAACAGTTCCTTTGTCTCGTCCGTAGACCTTGGCCGCCTCAATAAGCGTTTGTCGCAGTTGCTCCACAATTTCTGGAGAATCTTTTGCGTAGAGATGGACGATGATGATTACAGACATCGTCTGATGGTTGACAGAAGAAAGAGTTTAGAGAAGAGATGTATGTGAAAGCTTGCGCGCAGAACGACCACGATATCAACTGACTCTTGGGCGTCACATCCTAGCTGATAAGGAGCGATTCAAACTGAGTGTAAATATCTATTCTAAGACGTGCGATCCATCCTCGTCGGCTTAAGGAGCTTCTCCACTGCTAGCCGACGGGAGCGATAGCCTGTGGATAAACAAATCCTGGGAGGACGTTGTCTCTCGACCGATATAACGGCGGTTATGGCACCATAACCGAGCAAATATCCCGAAAGTAACAGCCAAGGAAGCTTCCCGCAGTTTTAGTTGCGTTCATGGACAATGTGATCTTCGCCTAAACATCATGCTTGCAGTTATTTTGGTTCATATCGCTGTTCGGTGGGATGGCCAAAGCTGAAATGGCTTCCCAGATTCAACCCTAGGTACGAAGTGAGACTCTAGCTTAAAAGAATAAAGGGACGGGTCGGAGCAAGAACTGGAACGCAAAATCATAAAATCTCGCAACTCTCTTGCGTGATCTTGTTCTTGTTTTCATTCTCCTCACATAGCAGACTTGATTACGCCTTTTCTGTATTATCCTAATCCTAAAAAGCTTGTATTCGAAGCATGGCTCAAATTAGTACCACAACGAAAGGCTTGGAGCAGGTGGATGACAGAATAGGCTCGTCAAAGCCAGCACCAACAGATTTGATTTTGGATGGTTTTGATGCGTCCTTGATTCCATTTGAAAAGGAAGAATGGCCCGTCATGATTATGGGATCCAGCTTGGTTGGCATGATGATGGGCCTGCTGCTGGGTCACTGGGGGTAGGCTATTCTGAATGGATCTATGTCTCATTTGAAAGAGAATTAACCATCATGGTTTCGGCATAGTGTTAAAAGTACTTCCTTCGACCGCCATGCGACGATTTTGTCACACCCACGCGCGACAGGTCTAAATTTCCGGACATCGGAAATCCTTCGACAGATAAATTTGGAGAAGATTTGTCAGGAGGAAAGTGTCCGTGAATTTGATATTGGTTCTGGACTACTTGTTGTCGAAAAACTCATCGGCGGCAGGATAATTCAACAAGTCCAAGAACACGATGCTAAAAAAGATGCGGAGGTGACTCCGTCCAATTGGCTTTGGATGAATCAAGCCATGCTTGAACCTATCCTGCTGGAGTACGCACCCAAATTTGGCTACACTCCACAGTACGAGACAAAAATAGTCCATTATGAAGAGCAAGCAGATGGCGTTATTGTTGTCGTTCAAGAACTCCCTACAAAGAAATACAAGAAGTACAAGACACAATATCTTGTCGCTTGTGATGGAAATAGGAGCTCTACCCGCAGAAAAGAGGGAATTGAAATGAGCGGACATGGAGTCCTCAGCAACAGTCTAAATGTTAGATTCAAAGCTAACATTAAGCAACTCTTGGGTCCTCGCAGCCGACATGGAGTGATGTACATTACAACGCCTCACATTACTGGTGCATTCCGTCAGGAGAACCGTGGCCAGGGAGGGCTCCTGTGGATAAACAGTATCGATGGGAAAACAGAGTTTCCTCCCGGCTCCGTGACTGAGGAAGATGCCAAACGCTATGTGAACGAGTGCGCCGGTTTTAGCAAGGATGACGATATGGAACTGCTATCTTTTGCTCACTGGACACTGGCGTCCTACGTAGCAGAAAGATTTACGTCAAAAGGAGGTCGAGTTCTACTTGCAGGAGACGCTGTTCATATAATGCCGCCAACAGGTGCACTGGGAGGTAATACCGGAATCAATGTAAGTTTTCCTAGTAGTTTGAATGGTTCTCCATCTGACATCTACAGGATGCGCACAATCTTGCTTGGAAATTAGCGTATGTTGTAACCGGGAGAGCAGCACCATCGTTGCTGCGCAGTTATGAAGCGGAAAGAAAGCCCGTTGATGCGTTTGTTGTTGACCAAGCCACCCGTCGCTTTCGGAATCGTATCATGAATACGATACCTCGAGTACCAGAAGAACCATATTACACTGTCGAGTTTGGATGCCGTTATAACGCTGGAGCCATCATACCAGCCGAGGGCGATACATTCGACAAGGATTATGAGGATCCACATGCACCAACTGGCTCTGCAGGTTCTAGGTTCCCTCACATCCCTCTAAAATCACAGGACGGAGCACATATCTCGAGTCTTGACCTGATCAAGCGCAACTTTGTTCTTGTGGCTGCTGAGACTGCCTCTCCATGGCTCACCGCTGCCAAGGAACTCAGTTTCGAGGTTGACACATATGCTTTACACGAGGCATCTCAGCCCTATCGTGACTACGGCGGAATGTTGAAAGAGAAGGGTAGACTGGGTTCAGGAACGGCGTTGCTCGTCAGACCTGATGGTTTCATTGCGTGGAGGGCCGAAAGTTCTTCGAGCCATAAAGAATTGCTACAGAAAGCATTGGAGCGACTACTGGGACAAAATATCCATTAAAACGCCTTGAAAATTGACAAATTGTCCGCACCTGCCTGCTGTATTACAAGGACCTTAGACTATATATCTCAATCGCTGAATATGTATTTAGCTTCCATGAGTGCTACGGTAATCCTTGGTTTCTACCAAATAAACATTTCGATAACCCCAGATTTAACCGATATAAGAACCGCCCAAGAATGTCTTTAAATGGTAAATAGTCTACAGAATAAAACACCGCTTAACCTTCGAAATATACCTTAAGAACCCTTACAGTCTTATAACAAGGTATCTTTCCCTGCTCTTCTTCATTTCATTTCATTTCTTTTCTTTTCTTTTCTTTTCTTTTTATTTTTTTTTTATTTTCGTCTTTTTAGGACTTTCGATGTCCGCTTGAAGCTCAAATTTCTCTAGTTTAACTATTTCCTTCCACAGTCCTCTGAGTCAGCCATATAGTTTCTTTCGGACCTTGTCGTAAAAAGTGAATCGACTTGCCGTGACTGAATATAGAGTCAACGCCGGAAGCTATCTCTAGCTTCCTAAATCTGTAAGGGACCTTACCGTTCTTTCTCTAGCTTATTTGCTATGGATAGCCGTCCGGTTATGATGGAGATAGGCAATGGTCATTCTCTGCCTTTACAATGAAACCATAGCGCAAGGTTAACAGTTAGCTAGTGAAGCACGCCTGTTTGGCACACTAGAACATCCGGCTAATAACCTGAACCTTAGCCGCGCAGTACAGGCTACATGATGCTTGGCTCGTGAAATCATTATTAATACACACGGCAATTAGAGGGAATTAATACAGTTAAAAATGTAGATGCCGTGGAGCACTGACGAAAAGTAATATAACACGTTCGGCAACTCTCTAAGCAGAGACGGAAGTCAAGATTACAAAAGAGAAAGACAAAAGAGCCAGTCCTGCGACACGCATTATTCTTTGTCAAAATGGGTGAGATAAGTTTGAAATCCATTAACAAACTAAATGGTTCTTTCGTGGTCATCTTCGGAGGAACTATGGGCATCGGACTCGCCGTTGCCGCGGCAGCCCTAGAACACGGAGCGTCCATTTTTGTGACAAGTTCCCAGAAAGAAAACGTCGAGCGTGCGATAACTGAGTTGAAGACTACCTATCATAGTGAAGAGTTTCGCCATCGTATCTCTGGAGCCCCGTGTGATCTCGGTTCTTCCGAGCAGCTGGAAGAGAACCTGGAGAAACTGTTTGAACTAGTCAAAAATGGCGGTCCAACCAACGAGAAACGGTTTATCGACCATATTGTCTTCACAGCAGGTGATCTCCTTAAGCTCGTCCCTCTCAGTGATTCGACGCCTGCATCCATCCTCAAGTCCGGCACTGTTCGCTTCCTTGCTCCGTTGATTATAGGAAAACTCGCTACGCGATATATGCGTATTTCGAATCGCTCCTCTATTACTCTCACTAGCGGATCCATGAGTCGGCGACCAGAACGAGACTGGGCGGTCCTCGCTGCCTTCGCTTCTGGCACGGAGGGTATGCGATTTGGGTTATCAAAAGACTTGGCACCTATCCGAGTGAATGTGGTCGCGCCTGGTGTCGTGCAGACTCCACTGTTGGCTAGGCTTTCTGAAGAAGCAAAAAGAAAGTGGAGGGAGACATTGCTGACCGGGGAACTAGGTTGGCCGGAAGATGTAGCGGAGGCCTATATCTATTTCATGAAGGATCGTTCTGCCACAGGAGCCTTGATTGACAGCAGTGATGGAAGGATCTTCAGCTAGGGGTCTAAAGGGAGGCTGAACCTGATACGAACAATGACTGTATGCTACATTGTACCTTTTTTTTCCTCTCTCACATACGCTCGCTAGAAATTGCAACTTTTTATGAATAGTTTGGGTGAAACTGTTTAAGCTAACAAAACCATCCACTCCTACTTACAAACTATGATGGTCAATTGACTGTAACATGGTTTATTGTAAATGACTTATTTAACTTACGTTACTCTAGACATAGCAACGGAATTGGGATAAAAATATGTAGAGGATAGAACATTTGAAAGTTATAAATAGAAGACTTGGAAAGTAGCCCTTCTTCGAAATTAGTTACCAAACTGATCCCTCGTTCGGCATGGTTGTCACACGAAGGGACTATCACTGACAGCCAAATATGGTATAAGGCACAATTGGCTGGGTTACAAATCGCAGATCGACTGCACATTCTGTATTATCCTCCCGCTGATAGAATCAGCTCAAGAGGAAGCCCGAGACGCCAGTTAGGCTATTCCGTAACGTGTGTGTGTATTCAACGTCATAGCAACAGGTTATTCCACTCCGGTTATTCAGCATAACTCTCCTTCCGATCGGCAACGGTGGGAAAGGCTGTGCGTTGCCGAGTAGAGCCTAAGATGTGTCTCCTTTAGATGCAGGTCGGAATGTAGCGTATGCTGTCAAACGGTTCTGTAATTCAGATACGAAGACAGATTCTTCTCGTAGATAAAACTCAAACAACGACTTTACGCTACCTGAAAGTTCAGTTTCTGTTGTATCACTCTGGACTCCGTGTTAAACTCCCTGTGTGCCTTAGCGATTTACTGTTCGAAATGGCGTCACCCTCAATAGGTGTATTCACCGACACTGTGGGGCTGTCATATAAATGTGGAAATCTATCTGGGTTTACTTCTAGCCCGGACGGTGAATTTCACTACCATCAAGGAGAAAGCATTTCCTTCTCTATTAGCTCCCTTCATCTAGGTGTAGCTAAAGGAGGACAGAGACTGAGTGTCCTCGATTTGGTCAACAATCCTTCACTTACCAATCCAAAACTTCTCAATAGGGCCGCCTTACTGTTCAGTCTTACTCCGTCTTTAGGCTTCGAGAAAGCCATACAAATAGATGATAACGTGGGTTATAAATCAATTACCGTTTAGATCGGCTCCAACTTGGTTACTGACAATAAACTTCCGACAGATTCGACGGGTCGTCTCGAAGTACGCTCATGAAATTGATCTCGATTCTGAAAACACAACAGACCTATATCCAGTTCTACAGAAAATTGGTGCCGAAGTCGGGATACCCGTCAAAAGCATTCCCCATGTTCGGAACCATCTTCGACGAGCTATCGCAGGGTTCCGAGTCCTTCGTGACATTAAAATTCCTGTGAGGGACGGAAACTATATTCTTGGAGACATATATCTGCCTCCAGAGGGGAAATTTCCGGCTTTGGTCAGTGCAACGGTATACGGGAAAAGGGTAGTGTATTCCGGACCAAAACACGATGATCGCGACGAGATAGCAGCCTTTGAAAAAGCAGAAGATGACTGGCACTCAACTTCTACCGATTTCCCATTGCGTATTCCGAACACAGGCCCTTGGTTCGGAAACTGGACCAGACAACGAGTTTATGAAACAATAGGAACATTCAACACATTCTACTGGGTTCCCCGAGGATATGCGATGGTTAAGATCGATCCTCGGGGAGTGTCACAAACACCAGGGACAAGAGGTGTCCTTGTATCCGCTCAGGAACCAAGTGACATCAGCGATGCCATAGAATGGGTCGCAAGACAACCATGGTGCACGGGAAATGTCGGCTTAGCTGGAAACTCGTACGGGGCCAATTGCCAATGGCCTTCTGCGGTGCGAAAACCCAAAGGACTCAAAGCTATTATTCCTTATGCAAGTAAGTCCTCTCTCCCTTACTTGTGTATAGTGATACTTACATTTGACTCGTAGCGGATGTTGACTTATATCGCGATCTCGGATACGTTGGAGGTATCCCTGCTTGGAACTATCTCCGCCCCTGGAGTGATGGAATCAGCGCCGCATCGCCCCAGTGGCCAGCAGCCGAAGATCTAGTGACTACGTTTTCCGGTCACCCTTTCTATGATGACTATTGGGAGCGATTGCAATGTGAAATTGAAGATATAGATATCCCGGTATTTATGGCGGCTGCACAAATGCTTATCTTCCATCATCGCGGTCCTTACGAAGCATGGCGACGCATAGCTTCCGCGGACAAACACCTGCAGATTGTCGATTCAAATTACTTCGGCTGGCCAAATAAAGTGGCGGCTCATAAGCTTCTGCGATTCACTGAACGCCATCTGAAAGGACTAGATGATTGTGGTTTGGAGAGAGTCGGCATCCAAATGAGGGTTGGCGACGGAAAATGGTATTGGAGAACTGAAGATGACTGGGAAGTGCCCGGAACGACATATGTCGACTGGCATCTCTATCCTGACGGCAGTCTGAGGCAGGAAACACCATTCGAGGTGCCCGTCAAGGCATTTTCATACGTGGCTGACATTGAACCCAAATCCACGAAAGCAGGAGTAAGCTTCCTCTCCAAACCATTTGAAAACGACATAGAGTTAATTGGTCATTTTACCGCAACGCTCAATATTTCATCGACTTCACATGATGCCGATATCGTTGTTTCACTGTGGGCAATAGATGAAAACGGTCAAGTGGTGAAGTTCTGTACCGGGCCTAATCTTGAACCTCTGGCTTCCGGTCTCCTAAGAGCCAGTCATCGAGCGACGGATCCAGAGAAAAGCCTGCCTTGGAGGCCTTGGCATACTCATTTGGAAAAGGATTATGCACCTCTCCGACGCGAGGAGATTTCTGAGGTCAATGTCGAAATCTGCCCAGTGGCCGCTCGAATCCGATCTGGTTGGCGGTTGAGAGTCGATATCCTGCCTTCGGAAGCACAACCAGACATTCCGGCTTACCGGCCACCCCCTTTGAGATCGTGGAGGGACGAGTATCACGTTAATGCTATCAATACGCTGCACATAGGAGGTGGTTATTCAAATTTTGTCCGGGTCCCTGTGGTTCCCTTGAAGGAAATCGGAGCTCTGAATGAGGTCCCATAAGTGATGGTCTAGGGACCTAACTACATATGTAGAGTGAGCACTTTATGCATCAGAGAGAACTTCCTTAAAGCACCTGAGGAAAAAAGAATTAAGTGCTGTTGAATTTTTCAATGTGTTTCTGGCTAGATCTTGTCGACATAACATTTTTTATCGTGATTAGATCTTGACAGAGTTCAATGACAGTTAAATCTATGTAATTACGGCCAGCTAAGGACTTCTACATATCGGATATGTTGTCGTTTCACTATGTGGACCGTAGCATCCTGGAGTCATTCCAAACCTGACGACATCGACAGGCAAGAAACATATACATGATCTCAACACCACAGTACTGTTTCATATTTCCCAATTCCAAAATAAGTAGAATGCCCAACTTAGTGCTCCGGGATAATTTAGGAAACAACCCTAGGAGTCTCTGAGAATTCAACATTACGTGCCGCGGCGAAACTTTCTGGTTAAGACAAAACAGTAGGGCTAACTTATTTTACTCTGTTTAATGTATAGTTCTGTTCATACTTGAATAGGAAAACCAGCTACTTCATAAAATCGTACAAGTCTTCAAAACTTTCGGATAACAATTTCTATTAGCAGGGTGGTTGGATTTCAGGACTAGGAGCGCCCCACATACAGTATACCATGTTTAGGAAGTCTTTCGGCCGGTGGTAGCAGGCATCATGCTGAGCTATACCGAGATTAGCTTGGCATCTGCATGTTTACGCCTTAATGAATTTACAGAAAATAGTTTCATGAGGAAGGATCTAATCATACTACGGCTATAAGAATCCACCCATACGAGATATTCTGTAATTTGCCCCAAAATGCTATTCTTACGATATTAGCATCAAATAATTTGATCACTGGAGAGATGCCACCTGTTAGAGAAGTAGGTCGAGCACCTGCAATATTTATTTCACACGGCGCAGGTCCGTTTCCTCTCCTGAATGAGGACCATGAGCCATGGAGGAAGATCGTGCGGGGCCTTGCACCTCTCCTTGAAGACACCAAAGGTATCATACTATTCACAGCGCATTGGGAGACATACCAGCCTCACGTTTCCGGTTATGATGACGCACGCCTTTTCTATGACTACGCGAATATGGAGGAGGTAAAGGAGTTTATTCCGAATGAAGCCTATACGATCAAGTACAATGGTAAGGGCGACTCCGCCCTTGCGCTAAGAATTGTAGAACGACTGCGTGATGTTGGATTTGAGCCGATCGTTGACAACGAGCGTGGATGGGATCACGGTGTCTTTGTCCCGATGTCTATTTTGAGACCCAACGGAGACATACCACTCGTGCAGATGTCAGTGCTCAGACGAGACGACGAGCAGGAGTCAACCGATGTGAATATCCTCCTTGGCGAAGCAGTCGAATCTTTTAGAAATGAGGGTTATGTTATTATGGGAAGCGGTGCCACGGCGCACAACTTTGGGAGAGCAATACAAGTCTATCGCAGTGATGACCCGAATCCGAAGGTATCTGCGGAGAACGTACAATTTGCGGAATTTCTCCGGTCTACCGCATCTTGTTCGGACCCGGATCAGAGACGGGAGAAGCTCTCGATGTGGAGGGAAGCCCCGGGTAATTTTATTGCGCATGCTCCTGGAAGTTCAGAGCATCTCATGCCATTCATGGTCGTCTCTGGGAGTGGTGGACATGATACGGGGAAGAGAATGAATGTATGGGAACTTGCTGGAGAACCGACCGCATTCTACGTCTGGGATTAATATCTTTGTACCTAGTCTCACTTATATGTCATGTAGGACTGAACCTCATATCCTCTTCCTGGGAGACTGGAAAAGTAGAGTCGCCAAGATCGATAGACCATTCTTGCCTGGTAGTGTTCGTCCAGCTCATTTGGGCCCCCTGTGATAAGAGAACTAAGATACTCTTCGAGATTCTTATATCCCAAGGCTCTATTATCCCACAGGCATTACTTTTTCAACTAAGGATGGAATTAGCCGGCAGGGGGGGGTAGACTGGAATACTTTCAGGCAACTAAGAATCTAAATGCAATACTCTAAACCCCATCATATATCCAATTCTTGGATCTCACCCTATCTATTCCTTGATCTTCAATAATGATGCCACGGTGTCCTTGATAGACTCGCGCAAAGTGCGATATCCCACACCCAAGACATTGACTGATTTCGAATTGTCGTACTGATAGATATCCTCTGGTAAATCTCCAGGTAGGTCTTTAGGAGGCAGCACTTCAGAGAGCTGAGGATATTCCTCCCGAATGATATCGGCAATTTGTTTGTTGTCATAGTGGCCCGCAGTGACAAAGAACCTTTCGTTCCCAGCGCCCGCTGCTGTAAGCGCCTGAATATGAGCATATGCTAGGTCACGGACATCAACCCATAACCATAAATTAGTTGGTGGAATCGTATTCTTATATTTGCCCTGGATGAAATCCCGTATCTTGGCATTTGAGGTATTGATGTCGCGCAGCGACTCCATGTGGTGTATAACGGGACCATAGACAAGCGGAGGACAGATAGTTGTCATGGAAAAATGGGGCTTCTCTTTCTCCATAAAGTTCCACGCTGCCTCCTCAGCAAGTTTTTTACTCGCTGGATAGGTGGTGGCAGGATATAAGGCCTCCTCATATGTCATTGGATTCCAAATCTTCTCCGAGTACGTAGCTGGGTGACGACCGAAGTTGATAATCGCCGCAAACGATGATGTTATTACAACTCTCTTGACCGACGGAGCATATTCAGTCACGGAACGAAGAATTCCAAGAGTCCCTTGGATGGCCGGCTGAAGTATATCATCTTCAGGGTCATTCGGGTTATAGAAGTAAGGACTCGCAGTATGGATGACGGCATGGAATGGCGCATTCGCCTGAAGAACGTCATTGAAGGCACCTTGCTTGACGAAATTCTCGACGACGACAAAAGAAAGTCTCTTTGCTGCATCGGAATCGTGGCGATCAAGGATCTGTTGGCCTCTAGTGGTAGAGCGAACGGCGACAACAACCGTGTATCTAGATAATCAGTGAGAGGGAGAAAGATAAAATGAAAGAAAGCTCCAAAAAAAAAGAACAAGAATGGGGAAGAGAAGCATCCAGTAATAACATTCCCAAGGGAACGGGTTCATACCCACGTTTCAAGAGCTCATTGAGAATGTGAGCTCCGATAAATCCACTCCCGCCTATGATGATAATCCCATGCTCAGCGAGTTGTTGTCCAGGTGATCAACTAATAACGTACCTGTTAGAAAAATTCGAGTCATTTTAATTTATGTGTATCCGAACTAACCTGTGTATGCAGGGGTGCACTCTGTATATGGTGGTTTATAACCTCCCGACTGCGATGGTTGGATATCCCCAAGAGTATTGCTTAATCTGAGTAGAAAGCGCCTCTCGTCACAGCAGCCTTACAGTACATTTGTCACAGGGTTGGTTTCGGTTCGGCTCGGTTGAACACTTAGGCTATCTAAACTGTGCCGGTTCAAAAAGGTCAATATATAAAGGACGCCAAGGGATTTGATATGCTGTTGCTTTTGTGCCATAGGTTTCGACGTTGTCAAAATCTACACAATGCTAGAAGGATTAACAAGTTACAAATTGACGTTTAAAACAATACTGTTGGGACGATTCGTGCCGACTTTGTAGTATACTGCTGCGGTTTGCTAGGGGTTTAAAGCCAACTTACCATAGCCTATTCGGTTCCCTTTTTCCTTTTGAGCGGGAGGCGGGGTTGAAATAGCCAATCTACCATAAGCCATGTAATGTTTGCTAGTAGATTAAAGTAAAGATACGCCGGTCTATTAAGCTACACTGGTGCAAGTTGCTTATTGCCCCTAAAGCATCGATTTGAGTGGTGAGTTTTCTTCACTTGTTTACGGTTTCTCTTTTACCCCGATTACAAGCGCAGAAGCCGCGCAAGTGCTCTATCCGCCAACTAATTACCATGCAGTCAGTAGGTTAGGTATATATCATCAGTATATCTTTAGGCATATATACAGGCAATTCGCCGACTTTTATTCCACACTACCACACGCATAGTATGAAGGGATAGGAAGGGAACAAGACTATATTACAAGAGAATCATAAGCCTCCAGGGATATAAGGCATTGTGGTGGTGGTCGTGGTGGTGGTCGTGGTAGTAGAATCTAGATCTCAACCAGTCTCGCCAGAATGACAACCCTGTTACGTATGCTTAGAGCTCTATCAGAACCAAACAGAACACCCCGCTTAACCATTATAGAATTTGTTTGTGCTGTTATATTAATCTTGGGCGACGTTGAATTATTCCATACATGGGAAGTCTTTCGGCCGTACTCCTTCCTAAAAAGGTTTAGTCTACGGCGGTAATTCTGATGAGTAATTTACGTTAAATACTTTCTTTTCTTTCCGTTTCTTTTTTATTTTTCATTTCCCTTTCCTCTTCCCCGCGTCCCCCCACACTTTTCTCTTTTTGCTTTTAACATAACAGTAGTAAATTTCAAAACTTACGAAATGCTCTGTCCAAGCGTCAAAATGCCAACCGCGCTGTCTTCAATTTATATTCTTTCCGCTCAATACCTTTGGTTTTGTGTCGGAGCTTACGAACAAGAAATAGGGACAACCATACAGGCGTTTGCGACCTACTTGGATAGGTAATCTGTCGAAATGATGATTCAAATATATGTATTAGGAATTCGGGGAACCCCACCTGATAGCTTAACGGTTGCTGACCTCGTCCCGAGCATTGAGCGGCTGGTGGGTCCACTTTTCGACCCCTTTCAGGTTTATGAACCTGTTGTTTCCTGAAGGAAGCGGTGGAAAGCTTGCTTGGTGAAAACTAGCTAGCGAAGCTAAAGTAACATAGTATCCTGCTTATGTAAGCAGCCTAGCGCTGGTGAGGGCGACCCTTCAGGCAGACCAAACCCAGGGTCTCCAATATTTCCAAATGTCCACATTCCATTTCCACAAATTTTGTTTTCCTCTTTTTCCGCTAGTGTAGCCCTGAACCAAGTTCTTGCTGACCCGCAAAGCCCAGGACTGCAGCAACAGTGCTCCCCTGCGCGGAGTTCCTTGGCTTACCCCCCCTACATCCTTCCCGTCTACCTGTATACACCCCACGTCATTTAATGCATCTCCAACCTTTGTTCGTAGCTTCTGCCGCGGAACTACCAGTCCCGGGTAGTCCACCAGGACATGAACTGTTTCATTCCTCCCGCTTCGCACTCATCATCCTCACGAAGCCGATGTAATCTGGTATGTGAGAGTAGCCACAACCGCCAGACCTCAGTTGTACGAGGAGTGGGGCTCCATTTCACCATAGTGTACTGTCAGTGTATCGGAGACGTTCGCCTTGCTTGCATATTCGCCAGTCCCTTTGCCATTTCATATATTTACTTTCGAATTCATACTTTCTCTCGAGTAACGGGTCGACGGAAGGGACGTTGTCCCTTCTGTCCTATTGCATCTTTGGTCTTTGGCCAGCGTATCTGCCTTGTTAGTTACTGGGTTATCACAGTGGCCTGTGATCCACTGAAAGTGGAGATATATTCCCGTGCTTTCAACTCCTCGATCGCCTGCGTAATGGCGTGTATTATTCTTTACCCTGGCTTATTGACTGGGTTCTGAATTGCCCCCAGCGCCGATATATTGCCGCAGGAAATCATTGCCTTTTGGTGTGCTCCAATTTGTCGTATATTTCGACGTACAATCTGGTACACGAGGCTGGTTGCATAATCATGCCGATAAGCTCTGCAGCTTGTCCAGTCCAGACTTCTATTGGTTCAAAATTGATCTGTCGTGATGCTATTATCTGTTCATTCTGGTCTAGGGCTACAACTGCAGACTCCTGTACAGTGATAAAGATGACGTTATTCATACCCCGACCCGTCGTTTTATGATGGATCCCAGGTTATGTGATACAAAATCGTACCATATATTCTACATGGAACTGGCGGGCTATCAGTGGTAGGCTGATGGGCAGCTGGTGCGCCAGACAGTATGGAAGCTACTATGACTATAATTAACAGTACCTGCCCTCAAAGAATATCATCACACTCACCTCAGTTCGGAGTTTTAACTTCGGCGATATGCAGGTAACCACTATCGTTATACGAGGGCTATTACATTCCGACGAATTCAGAGCTAAGTCAAAGCTTGTAGTGGCGTCCTGCCTGTGTCTCTGTCTTGCGGTCCTCTTGGCGTGCGGCTTGGAAACCTGCATCAAGTGTGTTACTGTCTTCCGGTGCACCACTAAGCCTACCTCCCTTACCTTTTTGTCCTCCTCCCAGCATGCATGAGATAGTGTCAAAAATATCTCCAATTTTCTTTCGTAATTCTTGGCGTAGACACTTTAGTTTCGGGCGGTCTATGGGACATAAACTACTGTTTCCTTTGCTCCACATTCACATTTGTCGTTGTCTTGGAAACTATGTTGTTGACCGTAATTCGCTGCTTCTGTACTGCTATTGCGTAGCTGTGTGAGTAGATGCGCTTGATCCTGTCGCAGGGAGCCGTATAGCCGCCGAGTGTTGCTACGCCGTAAGTCCGACAACCCGTGGGGCTGGGCTTACACGGGGTATGGAAATAGGATATTATCGGGAGTTGCCACGGACGTATCGACTCAACCACATGAATTTCAAGGTCTGATACATCGAATCGGGCTACGATATCGGTCTAAATGCACGAATAATAGGGCCTAGTTAATTAGCTAAAATAGGAAATCAACACGTTATCCAAGTGGTTTGGCATCTTTCTGTAACAGGTAGTTAGCACCACAAGCAAGCGGAGTATAGATAGCAGGGAGATCTTCAGTGGTGGTCTTACTGTCAGGGGAAGTAAAGTAGTGATAACCAGTGAAAGGAAGTAGCCCACACCTAATTATTACTACCTTTTATATGTCCACTAAGATTAGATTTCCTTTGGCTGTTTAAGGCAGCAGGGTCATTTCGGAAATGCTAGAGCACATAAGGAGGATACAGTTATATTCAAATAGTTCTAGCTCAGCCGACAAATTCGCCTTGTATAATATAGACAGCATATCCTAGCTGGGGCTCTATATTTATGCCTCTCCCACGAATTTTAGATAGTAATATACAAAATAGTTTTGAGAGAGCCTATGTCATGCATCCGCCCCCCTGCGGGGGGAAAGCAGTGGGACTTCACTACTGAAAATAGGACCAATTAATAATTTAATAGCTTAGAGGGATCTCTACCTTCTCTAGATCCAACATGTATGTTTTATTCAACTGTGAGCCGCAGGTTTTCCAGCCATACCAGATCAACCTGCCACATGAAAAGGATAGTAGATTTATAACCCAGTCTCCTTAGTAAAACCGCACCTACCATGCTTCAATCATGACTCCTTCCATTTATAAACCTGCGGGCCCTGTGAGTACACCTCTTTTCAGACCATCGAAATCAAACAAATCAAATACATACGGAATACTCTTCGCCGGCGCAGCAATGTGAGCCGACATCTTGTACTGAGTATGATCTGCTACCGTCAAGCGAGTATTGTAACCTTTGCCATCTTTACAGTCGAAAAGGAAGTTCATCGGGAACAGAGGGTGAAATGGTGCAGCACTCTGGATTGACTGAATCTCACGTGACGAAAGTTTGATTGTGATCGCATCATTCATTAACTTAATGTGCTCCGTAGTCTGGACGCCGACGATCGGGATAACGTAGGTTGATTGATGGTATAGATATGCTAGAGCCTGTCATGTCCGAGTTAGCATTCAGTCCACCAGCACCAAGCGCCGGCCTAGGCAGCTCCAGGTTTTCTCTAAGTAGATAAGCAGGGTAAAATTATACAATAGCCTGCACGGTAGTGTCCCTCGCAACAGCGACCTTCTCCAACGCATCTGATATAGCGATTTCATTCGGGCCAACCTCGTAAAAGCTTTTCTGGCCAGCTAGCTTCTCTTCCCTCTCTCGTCGTTGCTGTGAAGACAAAAGTAATCCTCCGCCGAGTGCTCCCCAGGGGACGATGGCCATTCCCTGGTCTTCACACATGGGAATAATCTCGGCTTCCATGTCGCGGAATGCAGCGTTCCAACGACCTTGGTATATTGAAAATGGGGTTAGACCGTTCTTTCGGGCGACTGATGTTGTTAGTATGAAATAAGGCGAGTGGAGATGGTGTTAGAATTGAGCGTACATTCGTTTGCCTTCACAACAACCCACGCTGGGGTGTCCGAGACACCCAGGTACAGCACCTGCTTCGATATGACGTACGAATGGAGGTGAATCATGACTTCTTCCACTGATGTAACGAAATCCCACCTGTTCTTGAGTATTAATACAACGCAGTCTATCCAGAACTTCAGGACATTTCTCCGACAACAACATACCAATGAACATAAAGAATATCAATATAATCCGTATCCAACTTCCTCAAACTATCCCGAATTGAAACATGCATACTCTTCGCCGAGTTCCCAACAAAATTACTTTGCATGGGTTCATTCTTCCGATTATAAGCCCGATAATGAGCTGAGTACTTCGTTGCAATGACCATCTGGTCCCGAACACCGCGGTCCTTCATCCAGGCGCCAATATGGACCTCGGACTGCTCATTATTGTATACATTCGCCGTGTCGATGAAGTTTCCCCCCAGCTTGAAAAATTCGTCAAGGAGCTTGGAGGGGTCTTCGCTTACTCCAAAAAGCTCGCTCCATTCGTTGCCGAAGCTGATTCCTCCCAGACATATCGGGGAGACTTTGACTGCGGCTGTTGGGGAGAGAATTCGGTGGTGTGCTAGGGGGCTTGATGGTTTAGGTGGGGGTTCAAATAGGGGCATTTTGGGTAATTCGGATAAGGTTAACTGTCTTGGAATATTGTTCAGAGTGATTTATCCATGTTGCTGTCGTGGAGGAGACCTCATATAAAGCGGTTCTAGGGATCCTTAGAAGTGTGGTATGGTAAGGAATCTCCTGTCTCTATGTCCCACTTCGGAATCATTGGGAGATCTGTGGTCTGCTATCATACATTTCATGAGTGGATGCTTACGCAACACGCTTATTGCCAATTCCTAGGTCGAGTGCAGAACAACACGCTATGGACAAGTGTATATGTGGCTTCAACCCATACGTGTTATAGTAGTGGAGCAAGCATAAGCAGCTTGCATTAGGCTTCAACTTTCCTGCCCCACCAGAGCCGATCAGGCTAAAGTTGCCTCAACTGAACCAGTTGCCGTGAAATTTGTGAAATGAGTACTCTGTAAGCGATGATCTCATCTCGAAGATACTCATATTGCGTAATAACTGCACGAGTTGTGTGAGACTTGGAATCTTCTTCCGACCAAGAAGCTCATAGTAGTGTCCACTGCGATGAGTCATATAAGGACGCCTGGTTTACGTGAAGAGAGTATACGGAAGAAGCATTTTACACCGGTATTAATGTCCGACTTCGACTTCTCTACTACAGGAATATCAGTTGTTGAGAGACGGGGCAAATCTCTGACAGGCAAGACAGGTGTGTGATAACATCTCTGCTCCAGAATATCTAAAGCCTTCACTAATAGAAAACGTAATTATACCTGGGGTGGCTGCACTAATACAAGCTTACAACGCTAGACTATAATATTTAGGTCCCAGAAGATGCATAGGACACATGGTTCGCGACCGGCTGGTCCAGAACTGTGGGAGTTCGTCAAATCGAAGGAGATAAAGAAATAGCTGGATCTTGCTCTCCCCATCCACTAAGGACTTAAATAACGCCAGTGTCAATAAATCACAGTCCTAGAAAACTTAGATACAAGAAACTCAAGAGGTAGAAAGATAAATGCAGGGGAATGTTGTCTCGGTACAACATAAAGTCCGTTAGGCCAACATTCTTGAACAAGGACAATATACCGTGGAAGTCGTCAGTTGCAATCCTAGGTTCAGAAAGCACATACTGTGTTCTCTCTTGGACGTATTTTCTTAAATCGCCGTGTTCTCTCAACACCTCACAAATGTCCTGAAAAGCTTCTCCTTGCCACATTCTCCTAAGAGAATCTGGTGAGAATATTCCACTTTACCTATACGTCTTAGCCATATTGTTCTAGGAGATTATAGCTGTGAGAGTGTCCCCAGTCAACCTATACCAACATTATTCTGCTAATAATATCTCACATTAAATCAGTAACCTTATGCTTGTATCCTTCCAGGAGAAAGTAGCAAGAATACGATGCAGAGGAGTTTCTTTCTAGAAAGACAAATCTAATATGAATTAACAAGTCTAAATAAATGTCACAAGACAAGAATTTAAAGACAGAGGACCAATTCTAGTAGATAGAGCCGCCGCGACGAGCCATTCACAATTATATCAGGGAATCGACTGATTAGTTACAGTATTTTCTATTGCATACGGTAACTAGTAGGGTTCAGGCCCAGGAGCCCGTCAATGAATTGTACACCTTGCAGCGGGAGTTGTTTCTTTCAGGACCCTCTTGGGAGGCCGTTTTTGAGACCTACGTTGGTAATTCATCCAACAAATATTATCCAATGCTTTGATAGTTATTTTATTTCACAACTGGGGGTCGTATGCAAGCCCCCCTAGCGCTTAAATGGGCCTAGGAAGACCGGCTAGAGTAGGGCTGCTAGGCTATATAGTACGGCACTGGCTTTCACTACACGCAGCGTAGTTAATTAAGGTCTTTTTAGCCAAACTGTTAGGATCAGCAGTATTATTGGAATATAAATAGATTAAACTTATGTTATCTTTCTGCAATAACGTACTCCACAACCGAGCTGACCGTACAACCGAGCTGACCATTTTCTCCGCTACTTCCAACAATCATTCTTCAACGAGTCATATTTTCACTACCACCATATAAAATGTCTCTTTCTCAAGAATCCCGAATATAAATGGCTATCAGCGCGTACAAAAGCAAAAAAATCCTATCAAAATCACGCGCCGCTACGGTGTTTGGTATGTCCAAAGCCACCTTACTGAATCGGCTCAAAGGAATTCAACCACGGTCGGAAACACGTGCCAATGGCCATAAATTAACAGCTCTTGAAGAGGAAGTCCTTACAAAGCGCCTGCTAGATACAGATAAACGGGGTTTTTCAATTCGATCAGAGTTTCTGCGTGGAATAGCACAGATCTTACTTCATGAGCGAACCTGGGATCCTACCGCAACTATTAGTATCAACTAGGCAAATAACTTTATCAAACACCATCCAGCACTACATACACGATATAATCGGAGGATTGCATACAAGCGTCCAAAGCAGGAGGATCCAAAGGTTATAAAACAATGGTTCGAAGTTATACACGCCACTATTCAAGAGCATGGTATACATAAAGATGATATCTGGAACTTTGATGAAACTGGATTTTCAATGGGACTCTGCTCAATATCTAAGGTTATTATTGCTATAGATTGTAGTGAAAGACCTCGAAGAGTTATCCAGGGGAATCGCGAATGGGTTATAATTATTGAATATATGAGTTCTAAGGGGATTTCTATATCGCCAATAATCATCTTAAATGGACAGGAACAACAGGCTGCTTGGTATCAAGAACCTGGTCTTCACAAAGATATAGGTTAGATGCTTGCACTAAGTAAGACTGGTTGGACAACAGACGAACTAGGCCTTTACTGGCTAAAGAATCTATTTGATCCATATTCTAAACGCCATTCAACTAGTGCGAAACGGTTGCTTATTCTTGATGGCCATTCAAGTCATCAGACCCCTGAATTTGATGCTTTCTGCAAAGAGAATGTAATTATCTGTCTTTGTATGCTTCCGCATACGTCTCATCTTCTTCAATCACTGGATATTGGTGTTTTTGGGCCACTTAAACGCGCATACGGGAAATTAGTTGAGGGGATAATGGTTGCTGGCACCAACCATATTGATAAGGAGGATTTTCTACACCTATATCCTCCTGCGCCTGAAAGGTCTTTACTCAAAAGAATATATGTGGTGGCTTTGCAGGAACTGGGCTTAAGCCACTAAATAAAGATCGGGTTCTTGAAAAGATCACTTTTCAACTCCGCACACCAACACCACCACCTCTTACTGGCAAACACCTCGGAATCCTCGTCAACTTGATCACAAAGTTCGCAGCTTGCAAACAAGTCTTCAAAAAACAATGCTTTCTAGCAGCCCAGTATCTCATATTCAACATATTGAAAAGGCCGCGCGGATGGCAATGAATATGAACCTACTTCTTCAACAAGAAATTAAGGTTCTACGGGCTGAAAACGAGCGGCAAATGAAAAAGGAGGCAAGGAGGCGTGCTGTACTAGGTAATAATCTTATTTTATCTGTACAGGAAGGTCTAGATCGCATTCAGCAGCTTGATACACAGGTTGAGACGCAGGTTGAGGAGCCTACATCTAGGCCTC
>QEIL01000142.1:0-66136 GCA_003116535.1 Paecilomyces niveus
AACATGGTCAGGACCTATCCTCAAGCATAAATATGGCGATAGATCTCGGTAGTTTTAGATATCAAGCAATCAAAAGGATTTACTCCTGAATGTCAGTTCTACACTCATTCTTGCTTCCGTGCCCTAGGATTCGACAAACGGAAACTCGTCAGAGCTCCATTCAGATAAGGGTTTGTGGCTCTACGAGTATATAAAACTCGTTTTTGATCGTTGAATGTATCAATAATGTACTATCCCGGACGATAAAGGGCACTATTGGACTCTTCAAGCTGGGTTCTTACGGGCGTCGTATACGAGGTATGATCTTACCTGTTGAATGTGGATCCATTTAAAATGCCGCATCAGTGCCTGTACGGCAACCCTGAACTCATTTTTTTATTTGGCTGCTGAGCTTATTACAAGTTCCTTGATAAGGATACAGGGCGCATCGAGAGTGCAATTAGGGACCTTTCCGGGAACAGTATTTCTTTATTATTGAGAACAAATCATAATATTTATAAGGCAGCTCCATATGGAATATCTGTCCGCCTGGAATCTTTGTGCACGTAAAACATCTGTATGTCCATCGCAAAAATTCGACCTCCCGATAACTGTACCAAGGTAGATTGGTTTAGCAGGGAACAACTAATCAATACCACCTGATGCAATAATTCATTCATCAATAGAAGCTAGAATGACAGATTTATTTATATTCGACTTCTGAAATTAGAATAGTATCCTTAAGGTATACATCAAGTGCTAGAAAGAACGCTATAGCAAATAAAAGGACCCTGACGCAGAATGTGGGAGTAGGAAGGTTGAGTTCTACTCGTCCCCCCAGTAATCTTGTTAGTACCTGGGTATGGTCCACATATGGCAGTGGGGTGACTGTGTGCTATTCCAGCGAACCCCCTAGAATCTTGAAGCTATTCAGATCTATCCTATTTCTTGCTTCTACCTACGTTCTGCCGGAATATTATTAACGAGATTGCCAGAGGGGAACCAGTATAGTAAATCTTTGATCAAGTCTTGTTCTTCTTGTTTTCGGCTTCTGCACGAAGGGATATTGCCAGCAGAATAGGTCCCAGGTATTTCAGGTGGTTGGGATCCAGGGTAAGTATTCCAGGGACCGAATTGGTGCATAGTCATAAAGGATAGAGACTCGCTGCGATGACTCTCGTCTCCCAGATATTTGATGTAGTCGTCATCGTACTCAGCAACTGTCAGGAATATCTCATGCCGATCTTAAGAGACATGAAGGCGCCTAATCCTCAATCAGCATTATGAGTTACTCGAAGGTAGAGATGAGGGGGGAAAGTACACGTTTTCTTCGCCCCATTTGGCTTTTCTCCATCACTTTTAATCCAGGCCACCATTTGGGCGCTCTCCTGCATTTGGATAAGAGTGGTTTCACCTCAATAATAACCTGGGCGTTGCCTCAGCCGTCGTCGAGATATCCATCAGTCCTTGCTTCAAAACTAGCCTCCTCAAACGTAGCTCTGAAGGCTGTCAGCGCCTAGCCGCTATATTGCATGCGAGCTGCAGTTTATGCCCCCTCATTTATCCAAAACAGCGGGCATACCGGTCTTACCCATTTCCACCCTCTTTGATCATCTAGAACATGACAGGAGACGATCCGGATATAGATCGCTGTTTGCAGGGGTGGAATAGGCAACAATCATATTCTGTATCTGTCTTCTAGCATAAAAGAAGCGATAGATCTCGGTAAATTGGTATAATACGCAATCCAGAGGATTCAATCCCATATGCTAGTTCAGTTCTCTCAATCAGGATTCGGATCTACTAAAGACTGTGTAGCCGAAATACGAAGGCTGGATCTCAGTATCATAGCCAATTTCATTTCATCTATATCTGACACAGAAAGCAAAATGTATAGGGGAATCATTATTATGTACAGCAAACACAGCCTAGACTTCTCGGAATGCGTCAAATGTCATCCAACAAAGCAGCATTGACGATCCACAGACCAGGGACGTATCTAGGCTGGTAGGCAATCAAGCAATTACAAGATGTTATTTCTTCTTTTTTAATAGTTAGCCAAAAAGCAAGCTGATGTAGCATCTATACCCTCTTTATTATAATGTTAGAGTCGTTCATGATCTGCTTCAACAGATGGCGCCGGAACCTGAAAAAATTGCCCATTGAGCGGACATGTAGAATATGATAGTCGTCTCTTCTTGCACTGGCGTTCATCCCTTCAGTCGTTATGTGACGTCATGCGTGAAAACAATTATGCTGAAGTCTATGTGGATATGTGAATCGTAGGTTGTGTGGAGATATGGTTGAGTCGAACGTGAAATGCATTCATGGAGCAAGGAGATTCGAAACACCCGGACGCATTTGCTGAGTAGCAGATAGATTCGATTAATGGTTCTTTAGTCCAGCTTTGTTGGTATCCGCTCGAATGTTGTTGACGTTCAATCTCCCTTCTCCAAAGTCGCGGTAGACCTTTTCTCTGGCCATCGACTTGTCTTCACGGATGGTCAGGCAGTTGATACCAAGGTATGTTGTGATCCTATTGATGACAAGGAGGGCCCAGTGCATGTAGGCAATGAAAGCAAACGCCAGGTAGCCCCGCAAGTACCAGACTTCGATACTTGCGCTGACCTGGGGAAGGCCGAACCGCGGGAGATTGCCCAGGAACGCGCCTCCGATTAGCGGAGTGATGAGGACAGTCCAGTAGGGGAATGGGTGTTTGAGCAGGTGAGCTAGGATGATCTTTGTCGTTATGCGACCAAATACGAATGACATAGTCACGCAAAAGAGCACTAGTCTGTTCTCACTCAGCAAGGTCGAGTACGGAGAGAAAAGCCAAGCAACCACACATCCAGTGAAGACGGCAATGGGAAACCACTCTTTGAAGACGACCAGCACGGGGAGACCCTGCCGTCTTCTGGCCTGAATGACGTTGAAGACGCAGGCGGGGAAATGACAAATAAGGAATGAGAAAAAGACAAAATATACCCAGAGCTCCTGGAATGTATAGTCTCCAAAGACGTGCGAATAGCCCAGGTAATCTGCGACACGGTATGACCATATATGAGGCCCGTAGTATCCTGAAGCGATCATTACTGCAATAGCGATGATGAGGCCTTCTGTAGGACCGTTGACGTATCCAAGGTATAGCGTATGGGTATGATAGGTTTCCCATGTTGAAAAGAACATGGGTAGGCAAGGGATCAGAGCCGTAAAGGCACCGATCTTGGTGGCACCAAGACCCATGGCGGCTGCTTCCAACAAGCTAGCCAGAGTGCAGTTCAGGGAATCGATTCCATGGCTTTTGATAGTCAGCTTCCCAGTCCAGAATCAATGTCATGTGTATGTACGAACTCGAAAAGCTCCCCCAGTCCACTAGAAGTCCCTGTGCGTCTGGCCTGTTTGCCGTCAACGTTATCGAGAGTCGAGTACATCCAAACGCCCAAAGCAAAGCTGTAGTAAAGCCAGGTCGGTCCCTGCATGGAAGCAAGAATTAGCTATGGGGGAATGATAGATGCTAATAGATATACACACCGGTCCGACTAGGTCAGGCATGAACACCTCCACAAAGATGACATTGACCACAATGAAAAGGAAGCCCAACAGGGTGACCATATTGGGAGCGATCCATAGCGGCAAGAGCTCGACAAACGCGTTCCACTAAAAAGTATAGAGCCGAGTCAGCCACCAACTCGGAATCCGATTGCACCCTGGTAGAAATACATAGTGTTTCAATATGTACCGTGAGATCGGGGACTTGTCGACACTAGAGTATTTATAGGACTTCAGGTGCACCAAATGTTCATCGGAGAGCGAGTCCTGCGTCGCTACGTAGTTGCAACACATTCTGTCAGTGGGACAACAATGGCAACAATAGTAAGAAGAGGTATTTGTTACCTTGCACCATCTTAAATAACGAACTCATCTTCTTCACCGTGCTCTGTATTCACCTATTGTATACTAAGAGAGAAATTGGATGAACCCGGCACACCACCTTGCGGGGACAAAAGGAGATGGACGTGGTCACACGACAGCAATCTAGTGAGAGGAAATGGCACCGTTAGAAACCTTGTCAAATTGCCGGTGTGAGGAGACTTGGACTTGTACACCAAAGAGCGGAATGAAGCAGAAAAGGAGCATCCGCTGCCTCGGAGCCTAAGACGGCGGAGCCGGCAGTCTACTATCACGTGTCGGCGGCTTCTCCACTACACCGCGTGAGTTGGTCCGAGCTTCGTGCTTTGCGGCTGCTCTTCGTCCTCCGCCAGAGTCACGGACAAGAGACACGAAGAGCTTTGGAGTCCAGTTTTGCGCGCCCTCTTTCTTGGCCTGCAGTGGCGTACCCATTGTCTCTATTGGCGTGACTGGTGATCGCCGTATTCATCACTTATCGGTTAGAAGCATCTTTTCACTCTTGAAGAAGCTACAACATCTCCGACCTGTTCCCGCCGCACGAGTCGCGCAACTAGCATCACCACCATATTCTCCTCCCTTCTGACAGTTTCACATCCTATCCATGGTCTGCGCTTAATATAATACGGTCAACTGTGATATGGAGTCTTGGACATGAAGGTGGATGTCACACACAGCGCACCCGGCGCAACTGACGATTAAACGCTCATCGCGATGCCGGGTGTAGTCGAAACCCCCGCGGCAGGCCCTGCCTGGCCGGGACTTGGATACAGCGTCGCGCATCAGAAGGTGGAGCTGGAGATAGATTTTGCGAATAAGAGTCTCAAGGGGAAGACGGAGATATTGATCCACCCTCACTATAAGGACCTCAGGCTCATCAGGTTGAACTTTCGTCAAGGAGATCTCAAGCGCTTAAACGTGAGCGGTAAAGCGCCAACAACGAAATATACGGATCCCTACGACTCCCTGAATCTCTATGGACCTAACTACCACCAGCGCCTTGCTTCAAAGATCGATCCTCTCCTGAAAACCCAGCCGGACCCGGAACTGGTGGTCATGGTCCCCAAAAGTGTTCGCATAGAAGAGCTAGATCCGTTCTCTATCGAGGCGCAGAATCAGATGGCACTACGCGCGACTGGGAGCGGCGAAGACGCGGACGGACCCTTGAGCTCGAAGACGGCAGAAGCATCACTGCCGCGATTCACAGCCTTGATAATCTACGCAGAATTTACAATCGATAATATACGAGAGGGACTGCATTTTGTGGGCATGGATAATGGAGACCGGCGGTATCCCCATGCCTTTACAACGAACAGTACAGGGCTGGGTGCAGGGTCGTGTCTCTTTCCGTGTGTCGATGACCCATCGTCTCGATGTACATGGGAGATTTCAATCAAATGTCCATCTACGCTCGGCGATCTATTCGATCGCAAGGCGAAAGAGACTCCAGGAAACAAATCCGCTGCCATGCGCGGCTCTTACCTAGCTGCAGATGATGAGACACTGGATATTACGGTCGCTTGTTCTGGTGATATGACGGATGAGATTACGGACCCTCGAGATCCTAGCAAGAAGACGGTATCCTTCGCATGTACTTCGCCTTTGTCTGCTCAGCAGATAGGATTCGTGATCGGTCCTTTCGAGTACGTGAATCTCTCGGAATTCCGTGAGAGCGATCAAGATGAACAGCTTGGACAGAACGCGATCCCGGTCCATGCATTCTGTCTGCCTGGAAGAGCAGATGAGGTTAGAAACACATGCTTTCCCATGGCGAAAGCAATTGATTTCTTTTCCTTGAGTTATGGATCCTATCCTTTCTCTAGTTATAAGGTATGCTTCGTGGATGATCTGGCTTCTGACACCAATCCTATTGCATCATTATCAATTTGCAACAATCATCTCCTGTTCCCGGAAGAGGTCATCGATCCGACGTATGACTCCACAAGAACATTGGTACATGCCTTGGCGTCGCAGTGGATTGGCGTCAATATAATTCCTAAGGAACCTGCGGATACATGGGTGATCGTTGGAGTCGCCTACTACATCACAGATACCTTTATGAGGAAGCTTTGCGGCAATAATGAATACCGGTTCCGCCTAAAAAAGATGTCGGACAAAGTCTGTGACTTGGACTTTGAGCGTCCTTCCGTATACGACATGGGCAATATCCTGAAATTAGATCCATCCGAGATCGAGTTTATCGCTCTGAAAGCTCCACTCGTCCTGTTCATCCTCGAACGGAGGTTAACAAAAGCCAGTGGCAAACCTACTGTGTCTCGAATCATTTCGAGGATATTCTTGAATGCGCGAATGGGAGATCTCCCAAACGGAGCTGTGACGACGGCTTTTTTCCAAAAGACTTGTGAACGTTTCGGGCACGCAAAGCTGGATATATTCTTTCAGCAGTGGGTGTATGGTGCTGGATGCCCACGCTTCCAGGCAACGCAACGATTTAACAAGAAAAAGTTGGTTGTTGAGATGATGATCAAACAAGTCCAGTCTGAACAACCCACTAACCGAGATCTCGACAAGTCCACGTTTATGCGCGATGTCAAGGAAGAGATCAGAGGTGTCTATGCGGGGACAGTGCAACCTGTGTTCTCTGGTTCCATGACGATTAGAATTCATGAGGCAGATGGAACCCCTTATGAGCACATCGTTGAGATAAAGGAGGGTATAACGAAATTTGACATTCCATATAATACGAAATATAAACGGCTGAAGAGGAACAAGAGGCAAAAAGAACGAGCGGCTGCTTCCACTGGAGATCCCAATTCAGAAACACAGGATGATGTGCTCTTATATTGTCTAGGTGATGTGCTACAAACCGAGGAAGAAGTACAGGACTGGAAACTTGTGGATTGGAGCAAAGAGGACGAGGAACGCATGGGCCAGGAGTCGTATGAATGGATCCGTATGGATGCTGATTTTGAGTGGATTTGCAAACTGTCTCTTGTGATGCCGGGGTATATGTACCTGTCGCAACTACAACAGGACAGAGACGTGGTCGCGCAATTGGAGGTAGGCTGACAGCAACTATTTTAACAACCCGAAAATTGGATCTAATTAATTTCCCCAGTCCCTGCAATACATGGCAGCTCAGCGACCGCATCCACTCATCTCCACCATATTTGTACGGACACTAATGGATCGGAGGTATTTTCATGGGATCCGCACGACAGCAGCAATGGCTTTAGTGAAGCACGCTAAGGAAGAGATTGACTGGCGGGGCTTATATCATCTCGAAAGAGCTTTCCAGGAACTATTTTGCCTTCCGGGGTCGCCAATGACCCGATCAAATGATTTTTCCGACCGGGCCAACTACAAGCTTCAATTGGTCATTCCCGAGGCTATCTCTCAAGTTCGCGATAATTCGGGCAAGACGCCGCTGAAGGTCAAACGGTTTCTTTACGACAAGTTGAAGTTCAATGACAATTCCAACAACGAGGTAAGTTATCAACATAGCTTTCTTAGGTCATTGTCTAACGGAAAGCTAGTATTCCGATAATTTCTATGTTGCGACTCTAATGCAGTCATTGTGTAATGCTTTGCTCGGAAAAGTCGAGTCGTCTCAAACAAATGACCTCGACTTCGACATGGAACGTGAGCTCGAGAACCAGGCAGAAGAGCAGATCGAAAAGGACTCAATCGCCGAGATCGACAGATACCGAAGAATGGACGAATGGTCGAGCTCATTCCAGAATATTTACTCGAGGACTGCGCTGCGCTGTCAGCTCAAATTCATGCAAGCTAAGCTCATCGAGCTCGATATCATGCAGTTCCTGCAGTACACGCGAGCCGGTACCTACGACCTTCTCCGACTAGATGCCTTCGACTGTCTACTGGATCTGGATGTTTTCCGCAGCCCAGAATTACTGAGATGGCTCATCTACACGATGTCCGCTGACCCATCACCTTGGTTGCGGTGGCAGCTTCATCGTCTTTTTGGCAGGGCCCTTGCACCAGTTGCTTTCGGTGAAGGACAACGGAGCGAACCTCACCCTCAACAAGGTGGTCTTATTATCGAACAAGAGTCATCAACTGAAGTCCGACAAGCGGATCTTGCTCGACGACAAACGATAACGGGGGCCCTGGATGCTCTGAAGAACGAGATATCCGCAAATATCACGTTGAAAGAATCACTCTGGGCCGCGTGCAACTCAGCTATTATCGGTGTATTAGAAATTTCGGAGTTCCTAAACCTGTGTAAGGTTCTCTACGACCCCATCTATTCGAAGGTAGTCGCGTTGAAATACCCTCGCTACTGGGGTGTACAGCATCTAGGCAAGGTCAGTTATTTTCACACTAAGACGCTCTAAAATCAAACTAAATACAAATCGCTGACTCTCACGAAGGGCCAACTACGTTTCTACAAAACGGGAAAATACCGGACGAGACCTCTATCAAAGCAACCTACCCCCAGCCAAGGCAAACGCAAGCGCGACGATCACGGAATGCCTCCTCCGGCTCCGCGGATCACATTCAAGCAATCGAAGCTGGGACCGGGCGCCAGCCCCGCCAACGGACAAGCTCCGATGAAGATACACATCCCAGCATACAGCACTCCTCAGTCTCAACCCTCTACACCTGGCGGAGGCGGAACACCGTCCACGCCGGGAGGTGGGCCGTTGAAACTAAAGTTGAAGTTCAACCAGTAGTTACAAGAAATTCCCTGCAGGATGGTTCTCAGTATTTATTCCTCGTCTTATTGCATTTTTCTTTTCATCCTCAGATGGATCTGAGGCTTCTATGTGATATTTTGGTCATGTGTATCTCATACCTGTTTGTTTCGCAACTATGGGGAAAAGGACGGAGCTTAGTTTGGCGTGTCTTGCAGGCATGGAGTTGTTCTTTTTCAGGCAGTCTCATAAACTATGTTCGGACGAGGTCGCATTTCGGGCACGAGATGCACCTGCTTACTCAACTACGTGGACATGGTGATCGAAAAAAAATACATGGTGATGAGAGGAAGAAGGCAGGCAAGAAAAAAGTAAATATCATCAAGCTGCAAGTGCCCTATTGTGACATCCGTAGCTGTATCTATGCAACAGTTGCTTTTTTCCCTTAGTCGCGAATAACCGGCCCATGAACTCCCTGGTTATAGTAAACATGTAATTCCTGCCATACGAGGTATCGAGATTCTCCAATTCATTCGGTATTTGAAAATTTGGTAGCTTCATCATTTGTCGCTTATCCGTTCGAGCGCCTATGTGTCGCAGACGTTAGCCATTCATCCATGTGATTGACCGCTAAGGGGATTACGAACTTCTAGCATGACGACCGAGTTGCCACGAATTACCTGGATTTATGATCAGCATGAACAATAATAAATAATCCCAGTAGACATGTGCTCCTTACCACCATGCCAAGCCTAGCCTTCTCGCCGCCGCTCTTTTCCTCGACGGCCTCGTCCAGAACGATATTCATAAAGACCTATAGAATGCGCAAGTTAGTCCACCGTAGCAGAAGTCCAACGCGCCACCAAATATCAAGTATGCCTTGCAGAATACAATGAAGGAGATAAGCTCGTACATCGTAGCCACGGAGAATACCAATGACCTTGCGGTTGCCGTTCAGTTGCACGAACAACCGCTTTTCCATATACTAGAAGAGAAGTGACCAGTCAGCTCAGAAGCGCAAATAGCGCGAAATTATTATCCAACGTACCTTCTTCAGTTCAGGCTGAGCTTGAGGCATTTTGTAAAGCCTGTAACGATGTCTTCCAGTCCGTGATGTCTCCGCGTTGTGAAGAAGCGGCCGCGACTTGCTTGGCGGTTCAAGTGGGAGAGCTGCGCGGGAGAAATGATGTTCCGTTAGAGCTTCAAAAACGCGGGAGAGCAACTCAGTAGGACTGCCTGCATATCTCAGCGCATCCTACGTTTCTGTTCTCATTACGAAGCAGTGGACTGTGAGCAATATGAATTCTCTTTTCAAAAATCGCAACAAGGCGCGCAGGGTCGATCCGGTCGAAGAAGATGAGGAGAACGACGCCGCGCAAGGTGAGCTTCCCCGCCACTCTAGATGCCATCATGCCTGCACCAGTAGAATGAGTCTAACCGACCCTCATACAGACGCAGAACCTGTTGTCAAGAGACCAGTTAAATCGAGGCAAAAGTCCAAGCTGCGTCTGTCTTTCGGTCTAGGGGAGACGTCCATGGCTGACAATCATGATCTGCAAAGTGATGTCGTGACTGCAAAACGACCGGGACTGGGAAGACGAGCTCTCGAAAAGAGCGCGCTCCAGCGTTCGTGGTCACCTTCTGGTTCCTCTGAGCATCTTCCCATTCGAGTCGGACAAGATCAAGATCGGCCAACCTATAGTCAAGATTATTTGAAAGAACTGCGCGACTCCACTCCTTCGACGCCGAAACAGCCGAGTTCTGTACAGAGCGACGAGGAGACAAGCAAAGGTGTGGATGTAGCCGCTAAATTTGGAGAGATAATGGAGGTCTCTAGGCCCACTGCTATTCCTAGCGAAGCAGAGATCCGGGAGAAGAAGGCCAGGAGAGCTCGGTTAGCGAAAGAGCAAGATTTCATTTCTCTTCATGATGATGCAGAGGATGAGGATTATTTATCCCTGGAGCCTAAGAAGGAGAAGGAAGAGACTAGGCTGGTTCGTGATGATGAAGACTTCGCGGAAGGTTTCGATGAATATGTTGAGGACGGTAGAATCTCTCTGGGAACAAAGGCTGAACGAGAACAGCAACGGAGGAAGCGCGCAGAGATGCGAGAATTGATCGAAGAAGCTGAGGATACGTCTGATGAGGATGATTCAGATGCTGACCGTAAAGCTGCTTATGAAGCTGCGCAGACACGGGCAGCGATGGGACATGACCAGACTGACCATCCTGAGCGTCCGAAAACACCTCCCAAGATCACATCACTACCTCGTCTCGCAGATAGCTTAGGACGCTTGCGTGCGTCACTGGCCACAATGGAAGTGTCAAAGACACAACTGATCAATAGGATGGAGGAGTTACGCAAGGAAAAGGCGGATATAGCTACCCGAGAAGTGGAGATTCAAGCGTTAATCAAAGAAGCAGGTGAAAATTACGAGAGACTCAGAGCGGAGGCAGGTCTCAGTCCCAGTGCTGGCGGTCTGCCAGGAGATGATATCCAGAACTATCGCGGGCTCGAGAGCCTGGGGACGTCAATGGCGACGCCTAATGCGGCTTCCGAAAATGAAACATCATAATACGCTGTTTCCAACTTCTCTCCCACTGGACATATCACTGGCGCTGGAAACAGCAGCTTCCTTCAGATCTTCATCCTCTTTGGCCGACTTCTTTCAATGTCCTTATCAGCACTCTTCTGTCCTCCATGTATTATATTGGTGTCCTTGGCTATTCTTGCGTCTCTTCGATATCATGATACCCAGTTAGAATATATATGTTACTAGAAATATTCCATGCAGCATGGGCCGGCAACCATTCCTATCATTCTTTCGGGAACCGTTACGTAGAATAGCACATGTTGGAGACAAGCCACCGTAAGTACACTTTGCGTTCTTACCATCTTTGTCCCGCGTCTCCTGCATCATTTATCATTTGTTCTAGCAAACAACGCGACGTTATTCCTTGGTTCGAGAGCCCTCTGGACGAAAAAGATGGGGATCTGCCTCATCTCTACCGCCACTCAGATGCAACTCCAACTGAGCTGTTTTATGACTTGGCCTTGGTCGCAAATTTGTCAACCTTCACCGCCACACATGAGATAAATAACGTAGAAGGTGTGTCTGCTATTCCCTTCTGGAGTACCAACGTATTCTAACAACATAGGCAGCTCTGTGGGCTTATGTTGGTTTTCTCGGGGTGATATGGTTCACGTGGTTACAAGTAACTTTATTCGACATCCGCTTCGCACGCGATTCGGTGTTCGAAAGGATATGTAAAGCTGTTCAGCTTGGAACGATGATAGGCTTTGCTTCTGCCGGCTCCCGTTTCACCACCAGGGTACGAGACGACAATGTTTGGGCCTTCAGAGCGCTTACCGTTCTTCTTGCCATTAGCAGGCTTATGCTAGCAGTTCAGTATTCGATAAACCTGAACTTCGTGCGTAAGAAAATGAAGGCTGCAGTTAAGGGAATGCTCGTCATAATTGGTGTCCTTTTGGTTTCAAGCGCTATCTTTACAGGGGTGAGTCCCACAGTATGCTTTGACTGGGACGGGCTAATCAGTCCAAGCTATACTTTGCTTTTGGTCACGGACGCAACAGTCGAGCCCATGTCTGGATTGTGTGGTTTGCCATATTTGCTGTCGAGATGGTTGGTATCATGGGAATCTCCGGTGAGACTCCTGGAATAGGTTTTGAGGATACGCACCTAAATGTGAGAATGGGACTTCTTACGTTGATCATCATCGGAGAGGGAGTAATCTCTGTCACCAGGATCGTCAACAAGACTGTTGGGGGAGGAGGTTGGACCAAATGGTCATTTGTCCACATTCTCGGTGTTACGACCACAGTAGTAAGAGTCCTACATCCGAGATCATTCCATGAGACTAACATTTTCTCGCAGTATCTTGTGTGGCAATCATACTTTGACCTATCCCCGCGGATGAAGTATGGGAGAATCCGCCAACAGATATGGACTCAACTCCACTTTCCTTTCCATATTGTTCTTATCCTGCTCCTCGAGGGATCTCAGATCCTTGCTCTTACCTTAGACATTGCACTGAAATTGAAATACCTCGGAGAGACAATTTTGTTCGTATGCGAGGAACCTCGCCCCGACCCAGCCCGTGCTATCGGACTCCTGAATAGCACAATTGTGGACATGGAAATTGATTATTCTCGAGGAGCGTTGAAGGAAAAAGAATTCATAGATTCAATTATGAATTCACTGGTCAATCAGCCTCTTTGCCCGTCCAACAACTCTAACCATTACTCTCTTACTGAAGATCGAGCCAAGAATCTCATGAGGAACGTGACTGCGGCCCTGTTTTCGAGTATGGGAATAACCCCCTCCAAGGGCGATGACACGAGCCAGCTCGACAAGAATAAGTTTCTGATGATGTACCTTCAACTTCTTGCTTTTGTCTATGTGTACTTCTTCGTGGTGGCATCTCTGACGATGGTCTTCTTTTCGATATTTACCTTCCTTACGCGGCGTCACCTTCGAAAGTTATATAGACGTCTAGCTGTCGGGATCCGCCTCGCCCTCGCGCTTCTTTTAGCTGGGTTAATTTTATTCGTGCTAGACTTCAACCTTGCGTATCATTTCATGATCAGTCCTACGATACTTTTCATTTTCACCTTGGTGTTGTTTACGGGTCCGTATTACAGTTGTCATTAGTTTACGCTTCCAGTACACTGACCTCGTTTAGTTCTCCTAGTCGATAGGCTCCTCGACTGGCTTTCTGGTAGGGGGAAGGCGCGGAATTCTCATAGGAAAGGTAGTGAAAGCGGGTTTAAACCGATGCCATCCACTACAATGCCTCTGGAGACTTCGTCCTCTCAATCGTCTCACATATCCGCTAATGAGGATCACCCCACGAACAATGTATGCGAAGGAGAGCATGCGGCATCATCACACTGTTCAGATGGGGCACCTCAATCTTCACACTCTGTTCGACCTTGATTTGGAAACAGGAGCACTATATTAACCTTGTCTGATTGACTGCTGGAAGTCGGCCATGGCGTCTGAGGATATTGCGATAGAATGTGCGACGCGAGAAGATTCCTGTCATCATCGTCTAATGTCCCTGAACGTTTCTCATGAAGTAATTTGGTACGTAGGTCCTTTGTAAATCCTTGACTAGGTCCATATTTTCAGGCTTATTCCAAGTATCTGGTATTTATCGATCATTCAAATGCAAAGAAATTATAGATACCTGTACATTTGTAATATATCTTGACAGCGCTCAGTGCTTAAATCTTGAAGCTTAGATTCTCTACTCTAGAGCCAGCTAAGTCATTTAACATCTTCTCATGTGCGAAGCTCTAAATCGGACTAGAAAGGTGTACAGGATCTCCATCAAGAGCTCCCTGCCAGCAGGCAGCCTCCGAAAACATATATTGTTAACTAGGTTTAGAAGTCAAGAATCCTTCACGGAGCTTAATCTCAGATAGTTAGACTTCTTGAAGGTGGATTGTCTAGCAGGCTTACTCATTATACCTTGGTTAAATCCACCGTGGCTTGATACACTAGATCCTGATGGAGTAGGGGGGTGTCAAATCCTAGGGCACAGAAGCAAGGATGAGTGCAAAACTAGCATTGGGAGTAAATCCTCTGGATTGCTTGATATCTAAAACTACAGAGATCTATCGTATATTTATGCTTGGGGACAGGTCAAGATCATGTTTGCTACCTCTTCCACCTCTATTCACCAAGATCCAGATCTAGGATGTCTCATAATCATGATTTAGAATAATTCCCATGATTTGGAATGATCAAAAGGGGTGGAAATGGGTGAGATCTGCCTACCCGCTGTTTCGGGTAGATGAGGTGCGCGGCAGCTCGCCTTCAGTATAGCGGCTAGGCGCTGACAGGGAGGGAGAATCTCCTTAGTAGTAGAGAGTCTCCGCAATTTAATGATAAACCATCACGTCTAATATTCCACTTTAAGTAAACCGTTTTCAAGGGCCCCAGCCTCCATTCTATAATTTAGATGAGAATATTGGCGTATGGCATTCGTGCTTATTTGATAAACATAAGATAGGTCCCGGTCAGGCCTTTCGGCTCGGACGAGTTCACTAATCATATAGGTTTTCTGATTATTATAGTGTTTACCGAGGCTTGTCAGAACAACCTGATCTGCTGATCAACTACTTATAGGCTCTTGTTCCAAATGTAATATCTAAAATGCCCATTAACCAAGACAACACCAATATGTCAGAACACGTTGAAATCAGAACTCATGACCAAACAATCCTGCGGGGTTTGTTCTATCCTGCTGGATCCAAACCGCCCGTAGTGATTATGTCTGCTGGGGTAGGTCTTCTCTTTCTCCATTGCTTCCGACTCGAGTCTAATCAGGGACTACAGCTAGCGGGGCTCAAAGAAAATTTCATTGACCGCTTTGCAGAGCGATTCCAGAAGGCAGGGTTCGCAGCCCTCATATATGATCATAGAAATTGGGGAGAGAGCGAGGGGTTCCCTCGTCACCATTCAAATCACTATGAGCAAACGCAGGATACCCATGATGTCATCTATTACGTCTCTACACGCCCAGATGTCGATCCCAATAGAATCGCACTATGGGGATCCAGCTTCTCTGGAGGAATTGCTATCATTGCTGGAGCTGTGGACCCTCGCATCAAGGCGGTAATCAGTCAGGTTCCTTTTGTATCTGGGAACGCTCTTAGGACCAGCCTGCCAGGTGATCTACTCAGCGCTATCTATGCTGATCGTGGGGGAACAACTTCAACGAATCCCACATATCTCCCCGTCTTCCCCGAATCATTGGAGGAGGCCCAGAGCAAGGAAAGCAAAGCTGTAATGGCGACAGAGGAAGCTTTCCAGTTTCATCAATTATGTCAACGACTCCATCAGACGAGAAAGGAGAACACGATCACCCTTCAAACTATGTTCCATGCAATTCGGTCCGAGCCAAGAGCACTTATACCTCATATCTCACCGAAACCGCTATTTATGCTTGTTGCTCTTCAGGACTCTATCTTGAATCCGCAATTGCAACTGGACGCATTTGCCTCTGCTGGTGAGCCGAAGCAGTTGCTGAAGCAGGATTGTGGGCACTTTGACGTCTACCAGGGCGACTGGTTTGAGGAGAACATCTCTGCGGAGATTGATTTCCTGAAGCAGCATCTCTAGCTTTTCAGTGCATGTCATGTTACTCCATTGGTTACCGCAAAGATACTTCTAGAACAGTTATTCACAACTTAGTAGGCCCATTCCGAGAAATATATCTTCTGTAAAATATAGATATTGCATTCTTAACCTAAGGTAGACATCCCAGCTACGTCCCAAAAAAATATAGTAGACCATATTATCATGATGGATGTCGGCAACTGACAGTTCACATGCGAGCAAGCCACAGAAGCCAACAACCTCCTCCATATGTCCCCGTATTTATGTTTGTGGCTATCCTAATGATCTTTCTTTCCACAGTACGTTATAGTGACAAACATCAAAACTGAAAGTAGGAGCTTTTGTGAATTATCTCATTGCACATACTATATATAAAATTGGTTCAAATAGAATTGATATACCTATATCTTCATATAGGAACTCAAATCCTAGCTTTACCGTCTTCCGTGAAAGCGCCCATTGCGCTCAGGATAAGAGCTGCTGGGTTGAATCTTTCAGGGTATAAGTCGAGCATAGAACTAATGATGTCCTTTGGTCCCTTCGGATTTGTTTCGATGACTCTCCCAAAGTCTTCAATGTATTTTTTGGTGGACGCAAGATGCCAGACACCATCGATTTCTTCTGCCCGCCTGTGTCCAGGGACGACATATGCTGGGTTCAAGGCCTCAACTTTTTCGACAGCTCGAATCCATTCCTCACGTTTTTCTTTGGTATTTGCCTCGAAAAGCATTTGATGCACCTGACCATAGACAACATCGCCGCACACAGCCAACTTCAAGTCTGGTACCCACAACACTGTGGAATCATACGTATCTGAATGCCCAACCTCAATGGCTTGAAAGCGCCATTGATTCTCAAGGTAGAAGGCATTTTGTGGGGCCAAAGGATTCGCCAGGATGAACGGACGATGGATCTGTCCTGGAAACCGTGACTCCCAGGTGAAATTGTAGGCCTTGTCTTCGATCTGCTGCTCCATATGTCTTAATGTTGCCGCTGTTGCCACTGGTTGAGCTTCCGGGAAATGCTCAAGCAGAATTGGAATACCAAAGAAGTGATCGCCATGGCCGTGTGTGATGTAGATGTAGGATAGCTTGCGGTTAGGTGCAATCTCCTTGATCCAGGTGATTAGCTCTTTTGTCTGCTGGATTGTGATAGGAGTATCGACCAAGACAGCTTCCTTGTCTGAGTAGATCAGTGTGCATGATATTGGTGACCAAATCCCTCCTTCTCGACCATTTCCTGGATTCTGGAAGGGAATCGGAGCCGCGATGTAGACAGCCGATCGTAGCGTAGCCATAGGAACTAAAGATCGCAATAGTAAGATAGAATATGTTTGAGATTAGAATCGAATATCACCGTTAATAATCATGAAATACAATGTTCACGAACTCGGCACATATTCGGAACGATGTTGTCCGTATCTTTATATCCCATCGCCACCGAGGTTCACTAATTAATTAGATTAGTGATCGAAGTGGTTTGCCGAAACTTCTTTCAGTTTACACGTCATGAAACTGAAGATCTCAGTAGTTATTGCTCCATTAAATTGCAGACGAGTCCAATGAAATGCTCTATGTTGCTTATGTTCTAGCTTTTACCAGAACCCTTCAGTATCTCATGACGTTCACTAATCCCCCGCCCACAGATTACACCGAGGCCCGTATGCAAGCTAATAATCTCTCTGTATGTATTAATGTCTTGATTTTTAATCATCTTGAGAATATTTTCTCTATTTCCCTCGGTAATTGTCCTGGGACTACTCAGTAGTTGGCCACTGTTATTGGGACTTCGTGAGGACGGCTTTGTTGGCGCACGCATTGTATATAAACCTCAGCAGATACGGTTGAGATCCAGGTTTCATTCACGATCTCTATATACCTCTTTCAAACAAGAAAAAGTCAGTTGTATATTCACCATGCCTCTCTGGATCTTCAATCATACCCGTGACACGTTCACAAAAGAAGACAAGCAAGACTTAGTCGATCAAATCACTCAACTCTATACAAGAGTCGGACTTCCCGCTTTCTATGTCAATGTGCAATTCTTCGAACTGAGCTCTCACGATATCTTCGTCGGTGGCGTGAGCCCACCCAAATTCACAACACTCTCCATATACCACATTGCCAGACCGATCCAGGATGTGGAAACTCGTGATAGATTTCTCGGCAAGGTTGACACGATTCTCAACCCGCGATTCAAGTCAAAGGGCATTAGCTGGGAATACTTTGTCCAGGAGGCGCCTCGTGAATATTGGAAAATCAATGGTATTTTGCCACCTCCAACGGGATCTCAATTGGAGGAGATCTGGTTGAAGGAAAACAGACCGGTTGAGGAGGGAGAACTAAAAAGGAAGAACTAAAATGGCCCGCTCTTTGAGTCAGTCATATACATGTCTTTCTGGTGGAAAATGCGAATCTTATGGGGGGCACATCAACAAGGAATCTACAATGTATATACCCTGACAACTACCAGTGTATCATGTGTTTGGTACAGCGCTCTCTTACCTTCATCGATTGTGTCAAAAAATCTAGCGGCATGGTAACGTGTTAAACAATTCAAACCTTTTGCTGCGAATGACGTTAGTTAAGAGAAAATCTCGAATTCTGTATCACTCACATAAGCGTGCCATTGGCCTTGAAACAATTTCTCCAAAACGATGGTATCAAAAATACTCGAACAAGGTCAGAGGTACCATAACTAGAGAATTACATTGGAGAAGGACCATTTTCTAGAGCAGAATCCTAGAAGTGGCAAGAAGAGGCTGTGAAGAAATCAATTCACGACGAACATGCTTTCCAGATTTGGTATACCACTATGGTTCGGACGTTTTAGAGTTAAGGTTGGTTATTTGTCACCAAGTTCTGACTGTACCATGTTTTGGACTGCCATATCCGGCGTAAATAGAACACAGGATGATAATACTACGGCTATATTTGGCATCGCCTACGGAAACTGCGGGAATTCCCGCACTCATGTGTTAGTCGCCACCGATACCTTGACAAATCTAACAAGTCCTGTAAAGGATGGGAGAATGAGACCTTTCTCCTTGCCTGGGAGCCCACGAAGGTGCCTTGTATCCATTTGCATCTGTGATCCAGGGGCCAGTCAGTTCTATGCAGGTAAGAATCCCATTTTACACTCGTCTTTGACATCGGGCATCCAAGTATTCTAGCTATTATCCAGGAAATATCTTTAACGCAGGGTTTCTCGTATCAAGGATATACCAATGGGTGGTCACATCTGTGGTACGCCTCGCTGTCCTAACTCCGGTATCCACCTCTTCCAAATAGTTACACGGTTTCAGATATCATCACCGAACTTTTGCCACGTAAAAGGGGCCCTCATACCATTCCAAAGCCGGTCATTACTCTTTGAGGGCCGTTATTGTCTCCTGGCAGGCTGTCCGATAGTGGGTCTCTAAGTTTGAACAGCCGATGGTTTTTCTCAGAGTGTCATCCCTGGCTTTGACCAGCTATTGGTTGGGGTGATCTGCTGTTCATCTATGCGGACCGTGAAAATGAAAGAAAAAATGGGCCCGTATTAACCTGTGGATATTCGTGGCGTCCCGGTAGTCGACAGAAAGTGAGTGATGCTGATGATAGCCAGAGGCCTGAGAGAGACTAGATGTTCTCGGTGAAGGCCCCGGTGTCGAGCCCTTGGAAACGCACAGTGTAGTGCAGTTTGACAGGGACGCGATGACTTGAGCAATGTCCAATGGTAGTCTTTATACAGTCGTTACTCCTGACAACCATGGCAGTTATGGCGGAACTAATGTCTGTTTCAGCTGCCATATCCCTGCAGATGTAAGAGAGCAACAACACCTCGATTACAGTTTTCAATGCCTCTATTTCCTGGGTCCCAATGCCTGTCATAATCTTCTTGGAGTCCCTGTTCCATTGCTAATGCATCAGATGCATCTGCCGACGGGAACGAGAGCTCCTTGCTCAGCCCTACGTGACATTCCGGTGATATCTCTTCCTTATTATCCAGTGAAAGGGTTGTATTCAGCTGTGGAGTGCCCGAGTATTGTTTAACTTCATTATAGCAGGAACCTTGCGAACAGGTATCTGTCATCCACGCGGACAATCTCCACTATTTGCAAATAATTCATTAGCTACGGGATGACCCATTTACTATCACTTGCGGATACCATTCCCACCCCTTAGGCTAAAATAAAATGAGGAAGCGCTCGGAAACGGTGAAGAAACACTGCCCCATTGAGACGGCAGATCATCATACTTGTTGTTCCTAGCCTTCAGCTCGCCACATTTCTTAGGTTCCCGGGCAATCAACAGTTCGCGCGGATCATCCGTGACACTGATTAACTGGTTACACATTCTCAACGCTGACACAGAAAGTATATGATGAAGTTAACTTTCGCCTACACATGAAACGTTCGTCGGTTTTTATCCAATAGACAGCGCGTATATCGGAGAATTGGCGGTCACTACGGCCATTCCCATCCAGCCCGCGTTTAGTGCCGTAGGGCTGAAAGATCTCCACCAAAGCGAACTCCTCGTATCAGCAATCAGCATGTCTGAGCTCGAGTCATAGGCTCGAGTAATAGGTCGAATCATGACAAATGTCTATCCACTCTAGAGCGGAAGTTGCCCGCAGCCGCGGAAATTATCGCAGGTAGTCAGAAGCAAAACGTAAACCATCCTCTTCGAGGCCCACCACTCCCAAAGCAAACCTGACGGATCTACGAGGAACAAGAACGTGGAGCGGTGGCAGAGCCTCGTGTCAAGGTAGGATGATCCGGATCAACTCGCTTTGACCGAAAGATCAGTCATTCAATCGATAACTCTCTGGGTATCGGTGTATAAGTTAACCCGGAGCATGCTAACAGTGTTTCCGAAATACGATAACGAGAATCTATCTCCACCATTAGTTAGCTCATATCACAGTTAAGTCGAGAACAGCAGGATATACCATGTATCGCTAAACTTGTTTGACCGCTCCAGGATATTCCTACACACTGCATTCTCTAGGAAACCAAACAGTCGGGAGCACCGTAACCATATCCTGCATAGAGTTTCTCCTAGAACGGCTGCAGAAGATACTACATGACATAAACGTCTATCTGGATTGGTAGGCTGATTGGAATATATGGGATGCCTGAAAGTGAACTTAGCTTTTTATTGCTCAGTGTATTCTCCTGATAAGGAGAATACTATCGCAGGACAACTGAACCTGCGACTTGTCGAGTCCAGGGCCGTGGCTGTGAAGAATTATTGCCCGAGGCTAATGCAAGTTGTCACGGGACTAAAGAAGTATTGCATAGTGTGGTGTTTCGTTCTCGAAGGTATACAACCAAGATCATGCGAATAGAGACTACAGTTTAGACCATTCAAGTTATACTTTTGAAGAGAGGAATGGCAGTTCTGGCGGCCAAGGATACATTAAATCTGTAAAAGCGATGAAAGACGAGACCTTAACTCGGAATTTTTAAATGGTATGCTATATGTTACTGTGTTACAGCTGATGTGTCCATGTGCCGTCATCAATATATAAATCTAAGAGCGAATGTTGCAGTACGAGATGATATTGCAAGGAATATTATCGATGAAACAACTCATTATTCGTTACGGACATTTCGGACTTGCAGACTCCAATACTCTGAAGGTACCTGGGCTGACAATTATGAAAGGAGATTTCCTATTGCAGATAGTACTCGATATATTAGTCGGCCATGTTTACTGATCTATACAACCGCAGACACAAAGACAACGTCAAGATTCGAGAAAGCCTTAGGGTGCCACAAGCTGCACTTTTACGTCAGCATAACGTCTAATCCCATAGTGTTTCGTTCCATCTGCAGGAAGAAAAATGCAAGTATTGAAATTGATTACTACTGAACATCTTACCGACAATAACATCTGCACCATTACCTAGGTACGCATACAGACTGCCCTACGTGTACAGCCAGGGTGGTGATGTGGAATGTCCGCCATCCTGTTGACCGGTTCTTAACGTGAGGCCTTCCCTAGCTTGCAGGGGAACAAACGGTGAGACGGATCAACTCCGGCCGCAGACAGCAGGGCCACATGCAATCTTTGAGTGCACATGTCAGCGCAGATACATCCAACAGGCAGGAGTTTCGGTACGACAAAGTTAATTTAAGTTGGGTTACGCTGCATTGCAGAACCCAGTTCTATGGTTCCAAATATCCCTTCCGCCACCGTCATGGCTGGAAAAACTGCCCAACTGGTTAATCGGAGTAATAAGCACAATAGATGGTGGCTCTACCAATGGTTATTTCAGGGTTCCGGACCTATTGGCGTCACAAAGGGTATTCTCACTATGTTGGACGCGGAATGTTATCCGTCAAATGATATACTGGTAAATAACTTCCGAAGCGAGATTGGGACGGGGCGCTCAGGAAGGTGCTATGGTGCTACTGTGTGATGATCTCGAGCAATCATAAAGTTCTACGAGGGCATGAAGAATAAAACCAGGGGAGGTATGCAGCCGCCAAGACTCCATGCTTTCGAGAACTCGTGGGAAGCCTCTGGCCGATGTCAGACACTTGAGCACCCGAACTGGGTTCACGAGCCAAAACAGACGCGCTGCTCCTTACGCTGCACTTCGGCTTTCATACGTGAATCCTGTCTCCCCGGACCCAGAATGTAACCCTTGATGCAGGAGAGCTTCTAGGGAGACGTGGCTTCGTCAACTTGATTACCCACCGTCATTGTTAGCGCGTGACGGGAACTGCAAATGCTGCATCGCAAGAGACCCTTTGCACAGCAATGTCTCCGAGTCCATGGTCTGGGATATCGCCGGCGTCTCCTATCCGAATAGCTGGTGTCGAAGATGCAAGGTTATGTCAGAGCCTTCAGCGGTCAAGTGAAGCCGGGGAGTATAGATAGATCATCGGAGACTCTAGCGCGGGGTAACATAGCTGGGACCTCTTCAGGAGGGGTAGAGGAACAAAATACCGGACGCTGAAGGTAACAGTGAGGCTCTGACGATTGAGCTGGCCTGCAATACAACACGCCGTACGCAGGGTTTCCTCGACTCATTCTGTAGAGCAATGGCTCTGGTTCTTAATCATCAATAATCGCTCGTTCATACCATTCGCCCCTTCTAGATAATTCTCTTACCCATGGTCATATCCATGGCTAGTCTTATGCGGTTAGACGGCCGACTTACATCGGTCAGCTATAGGGCCTAGAGAGGTCTAGGGGCCGCCTCTTGTTGAGGCTTGATGTCCCTGTCACAATAGCATTGATATTCGACGATTACGGCTCTCAGTCGCGGGCCGCGTTGCCTAAAAGGTTAACTCTTGCCGCGAGAAATATCAAATCTATTAACTTACATCGTGTCGTTTACCGAACGGCTTCAAAGTTCAATACAGCAGTAGAGGGCCCAGCGAACAATGTCCAAACATGGCTAGCAAGACAGCCATCTTCAACTACGGTCCAGAAAAGACGAAGGTTTCTCTAGTGGCTCAGACTTGGTAATCGATTGCAGACCAGGGATGCCGGAGCGGTACGACCTTGCCCGTCCGATTTCCAACATCATCTCGGCGACGCCGTTTAACCGAAGGTTTGACATCCTGTTCCCTGTCAGTTTTTCTTGGGATTTCCTGGGGAACACTCTGCTGTATGCAAATCCCCGCAGAATCTCTCGGGGTCGCCGACGCCGTGGCTGTGGTTCCCCAACTATCGTCTCGTCCCTAGCGCTTTGCATCATCGATGAACCGCGAGGCTTTAGTGGGAAACCCACAAGCCACAGACTAAGCTTTACTCTATAGGGCGCTCCGAAGCCTCCGTGCACGACCGGCTTCCCCACCGTCTCGTCTCATCCACTTTCGTCGCGGTACACAGACTTGAAAAGTGTCCGTGTCTGATGGGACGTCACTACTAGTAATCACTGATCTTGACGTAACTAAGTGAAATGTCCGCTCAACCGAATAGACAAGTTGAGAAAGTCTCATACGGAGGCTTCGGAGGTCGGGGGCATAGTGGTCGCCCAAGCGACCAGGAAGAGAGCATGGATATCCATAGCTGCAGGAAGACAGGGCCAGTCCGTCGCCCAATTTGTCACCGAAGGGAGACAAATGATAGGTCGGCATCTCTAAGCGCCAGTTCATTTTGAAATGTTGTCTCTTGACATGTGCATTAACCGTCTTCTACAGATTGTTTGTCGGTAAGAGACTGAGGATTGTGGATCAAACTCTCAATTTTACGACCATCTCTGCTTTTTCCTCCAGGGTAAACCGTACACTGTGTTCGGCAATTCGGCGACCATGCGCCGCGGAAAAGAAAAAGAAAAAAAACCACATCCCCAACAAGCACACGACTCAAAACTGAGACTTACACGAAGGTATAGGATCTCCCAATAAGATCTACAGCTAATTACTCAATTGACGACGTAGGGCTTAGGAGGAATCTCGGCGCCGGGCCGCTTGACCTGTGGATCGGTGTCTCTAGTGTCCAGAATTTTCATCATCACGGACTCCCGCGGCCGTCCCAGAGCTTCGGAGCCTCGTAAAACATATCGATGATTCAGGAGACAGTTCAATGATTCAATCAACCCCCCAGGGTGAAGCAAAATGTTCAGAGAGGTAGTCGATCAGCATTAGCAACAACCAAGAGACTTCCTAAGGACATCCTGAACTGTTTACTCACCAAGTGAGACTCTTCAGTCTATTTCCAATGGACTCTTCGCTAACTAGCTAATCTCGCAAGAACCAACTTAAGAGTAAGCGTGTACGATGGCCCGGTCGCTTCCGCGTCAAAGGATCCGTTGTCTCGGATTTCTGATCTTGCTCCACAAGCCGCAAACAAGGTTCATGAGCGGTCAGTTGCTGTTGGAAACTAGGAGCAGCGGCCGGGTAGCAGAGTAAACAGAAGAAAACTCTGCCCTGGACCAATTCTAGATTCGTTCTGAGCCCTTCTTCTGTTGGGGACGGCGGGCCTGCCGTTTCAAGTCACATTCACTTAGTTTCGGATTCGGAGCTGGCTATGGCTTCGGGTAGACAAAAAATTTTCCACTCTTTCCCACTTAGTCGTGTGGAATCAAGGGCGATCAAACTCATTAGCCTCCTTTTTTTTGGCTTTCAGTATGCGGCGAGCTCGGAACGACCAACGGAATCGTCAACGGAGAACTCAAGGATTCTCCGATTTTTGGTCACAGCCGTAATGCCTATTCTGTGGGTATGTTGTTTTTAGTCTGGAATTAAGCTCTCCGCTGAGAGACATACGGCGTCAGGTATAACTGAAATCAATACAGAGGTCAAAACAATCATGGTTTGAAGGCAATGGAGGCTTTAGTAAGGAAATCTCAGAAACCAAACACCGCTGCTGTCAACAAGAGATAAAAGGGGGAGGGAGGAGAAGGAGATGAAATACAGGGAAAAGCTGTCTTCCTTCTGATCACAATGAGTATGATATTTAACAAATATATAATAACACCATGAGTTTAAAAGTAATTCAAATCTAAGGTGAGAGTGAATTCGACTGTCTTAGTTGGAGATAGTTGAGTCGCAGCTTCGAAGTAATCAATGACACGACAGGACTTTCACACTTCATGTAGCTACCGTGTCAATTTCAGCGAAAGTATGTATATCAATAAATAGGAAAACTATATAGCTCCATATATCAAAGTTTATAGAAAGATGGGGTTGTGGATGAGTAGATAGTATATAATAGAATAGTTTACTAAGTAACTCACTAGTGGTTGTTTATATATCAAGAATCTATAGGTCCCACAACCAATATTAACGGAATGGCACAGGGTAAAAAAGAAAGAAAGAAAGAAAGAAAGAAAAGGAAAAACTCGTTTGAACATGTCACAGACTCCTATGATCTCTGAGCAAAGATTTCTCGAAACTAACGGTAAATGATATATAGCTGTCTACTTTGTACTTGGAAAGACCACGAGTAAGGAAGTCAGTCATGATTTTCGCAGATACGATACTTCGGGACTAATCGATTTAGAATTTACATCAATTTCATGTCATTTTTGAAGATTTTCCTATCTGAAATTGTCTCGAAAGCTATTGTATCGACACCAGCTTATTTGCGTGGTTCTCTTGTCCAAGTCGCAATATTTCTCTCTGCTGCAGTCAAAGTCAACCTGATCTTTGATACGGACGAACTATATAGCATATCAGCTAAAATACCACGTGATTCCAAGTACATCTTTAATTTTTCAGACCAATACTTCTTTAATGCTCCAATGATGACTGAACATTCGTAGGCAGAAACCAGCGGACGTTGCCTGCAAAATTGCAAGAGTCGTCTGATCAAAGAATATCAAAAATAGATCTTCGTTACGGTTGTACCCCACCCTACATGTTCATTTTTGCCACTGTGGAGTTGACAGTCCGGAGTAAAGAAAGTTAAGTTTGGTGGTCAGCCTTCTCCATGGTTCGAGCGAACCTGGAGAAACCGCTTTTGGCCAACACCACCTCCGTGGCAACCAACCAACAACAACACTGCAGGACATGAAACGGCCCCCAAATGGCCCGTTGAAGAACATTGCCTCAGTGTCTCACGAGGATTTACAATACGTTTCCATTATAGATTATCGCGGGGGCTGTCTATCTCTGCGATCGTCACCGGATATCACGGACTTTAGATTCCGTCATGTGTAAGCTATAGTTGTGACTACGTAGAATTCTCAAGGATCGTCTTCCAGTTTTTGTAAGGAAGTACTCCGGTCGGTCGCTCGATCGGCTGAAATGGGCCGAGAAGCACAGGATCGAATCGTCTGGTGGATGAAATTGGCCTATCACCGGGATGATTACACAGTTAGTACAGCAATAGTTGCAAGGTATTATGGCTGTCTAGGCAAAAGCGATCGGTAATCCGAGAATCCGACCACGTACAAGATCGACCAGTGATATGTAAAGATAATAGAGTATGGTATATTACTACTAGTACAGTATGTATCGCGCAATACTGTACCGGACGTGAAAACAGCAATGCCGATCCCAGCGGTAAACTGCCCTTGTTAAATTAGTATATCCTTCGTAGACTCGCTCAACGACTGATTCCTCCGATATGTGATGTTCCCGCCCTGTCACATCTTACTTCATCTCACTAAATTTAGCGGATTCTATATTTTTGGGTCGAGAGTAATAACCAAATCGTGATCTTATTGCGTCGCGTTCTTCGCTTTCGCAAATACAGAAATTAAACTCTCCACCAGTGGACAGCCATGGATACAGATTATCGCGAATGCACCAGTCATATTTCAAATGAACGTTTTCCGTTGTAGGTAAAGCGTCAGTCTATCTCTCGCTTCGTAGTTTAGGTCATTGGTGAGCATTTAACTAGTTAGACTAGTTAGTTGTTTTCCTCGGATGCCTGTGCTCTGGCACTTAGCGTCGAGCCGTCGCTGATCTGTTTGTGGCTGGAAATAAATAACACTTGTTCACTCTAAACCAAAACTTGCTGCAACTTGACCTTTGCTAGCGGGTTTTCACTTAGCGTGTGATTTTGACATCTAGTCATCGGGAACCGAAAGACCCCGATGCGGCGCAGTGCTGACAGATACTTGCGTCGAAAGAAATTTCAAGCCTATGGGTTTTGCTTTTTCTTTTTTTCTTCTGTCATGTTGACCTCCGCCATGCAGCCTTTCGCACGCTAGTCTGGTTACCGATTACATGGCTCTGGAGGCGGGAATGATCCCTGTTCCTGGTCTGAGTTGGTGTTGGTGCCGGTCTAGTCCGACGGACACGATGGATCGCTAGTGCTCTAGTTTAGAGTATGCTTGGCGAATAACTAATCGTCCCCGGAAGTCTCGTCCACGTCTGTTACCGTTCACGTGGGCGTAAGAAATTACCATGTTGATATTATGATCATCGTCCCGTTTTGATAGTCTCCTGTGACCATTTTCCCCAGAAGGATATAGATCGGAACTAATAAGCGAGATGCATGGATTAGCATTTGCAGAAGAGGGCAAATGAAGACAGACGACATGTCAAGTGAGAATACGGTCTGGACGATAGCATGGTGAAAGTAGCCTGTTGACAATGACCCGTATCGAGCCGTCATTGACTAGGGGATGGCTAGTGCATACTGTCTACTTCCAAATACGTCTGCAAGCAGGAAGACAAGTTCCCGTGAAGAACCGAAGCCCTTTCTGGATACTGTAGGCGTGAAGAAAGATATCGCGTGGTTTAAGTTCTAGACCGATTTTAGCCTGTTGTGTCGTCAATTACTCTATCTCTGCAAATTTCGACCGGTGTTTCGAATCAGATTGACGAGGAGCTGAGATAAGGAGCAAATGCATACAATGCACTGTACTTCAAATATTACTGGACCCAAACATTATCATACTCGTGAAGAAACAACATTCCCGTCCTCGAAATTAATCAACTTGAAGTTCTACCTTTCACTTACCCACTTGTATCTTAGATATGCCATCCCAGCAATATATCACCGAGTATTATGACCCTACCCCCAACACTAGCGCCAAAATGATCCGGGGCCTTAATCTCCTCCTCGAATCTTAACGAGGCTGCCAGCCCCAACAGACGAGAAAAATCCCCCAACACGTGGCATCTGGGGGCCTGACAGTGCAGATCCCGGCACGGCAAATCAGGAATGAGGACGTCTGTTGGTTAATCCCCCATCCAACAGTGGAGAGTATCTCACCGTGCATACTCTAGTCTTTGGTGCAAGGTCTATGGATATGGGGGCCAATAACGGGGCATTATCTATCCACATCTATCCACATCATTAGAGTCACTCCCGAGTGTCCAGTGAGATGTCTACTTGGCCCCTATTCCTTTTCTTGTCCAAGTCTAGCGTCCTCACAGCCCTGTTGTTGGCCATGTAAGACATGGGGCCATACGCGCCAGGCTGCGGCTTTTCTGCCTGATTTCCTGCCCCCACGTGGTGTGTCTTATCCGGCGTGGGCCGTACAGTAAAGAAGAGGGTTGCCTGCATAGAAGTATGGTTATCATATCTAAGAGGACGCGTATCTGCTATGTAGGCTTTACTCAAAGCTTCTAATTGGACTGTATATTTAAAGGATACTAAATACGCCGTAGTGGACTGTCAACGCAGCACCTAGATACTCCTGCAGGATCATGAAACTGTGAAACCACACCCTCGTCCGGGGTTGACATCCATCCATCATCATTATCATCAGTAGCAACACACCTCGTGGCCTCCACGTGGCCTCCATCCTGCCAATTCTGGAATCGAATCGAACTGTAGAGATATAAAACCAGATGGTTTGCTTTCCTTTTTTTTCTCTCTCTCTCAGTAGTATTACACTGCATGCAGGATCAGCAATCAGATAGATCTAGATCAATCCATCTGAACCAGAACCGAATCATAGTTATCACAATAGCGATGTTTCATTCCTGCATATGAGACAAGACGAGACAAGACAAGACACTCATGCATGTCTCATACGATCTCATACATACCTACCTACCTTCCTTTCATCCTTCCTCCTCCACGCATCAGATAACCCACCACGTGGTCCGTCAAGAGCGGGGAAGCAAGGACACAGCCATGCCTCGTACTGTACTCGTTCTCTGTACTACCCACCATCTAATACCGGGATTCTAGAATCCTTCCATCGACGCACGCCCAGCCTACTAATGCACGTAATACCAACATCCCAACATGAAACTAAAGTTTTTCCCACGACGCAAGGTTTCGGAGATAGTTTCACGAGTCGGGCCATTACTTGGTAACCGGATCATCATGTACGATACTCGGAGTGTATCCTTATCGGACATGCGATGTGAAATTTCATCTCTAGCCAGCCACGCAAGTTACAAGTTACACTCATATGGATTCAACCTGCAAGGGCGGCGGAGAGGTCGGACGTCTATTTTCTGATTGGTAATTAGCGATATTCGACGAATTAGATGGGTAGGGATGAAGTTCCTCTGGCGTGGCTAGACAGGGATGCCGGTCGCAGAGGGTGAGGAGCGCTCAGCAACGAGACGAACGACCAGACCAATAGGAGATGGAAAGGCCAAAAAGAAAGAGCAGGGGTGTGTGCACATGGGAGGTACAATTGCCGGTAATCTACTAGTTGTGGCAGGTGAGGTGGTGGTAGGGAATATGATCCTTCGAGAAGGATGGTTTGACGAGGGACGCGTCGTGTTATGCATGCATGTCGTGGCTGGGGTCGAGTCGGGGACTTGGTAAGATTGGGAATGGAATGTACTCCATACATGTAGGACGGCTAGGAGGAAGAGAATTGTTTGCTAGAAGGTCGAATTAACTTTATGAAAGATAAGGAACTTTATTGTATACAGGATCTGAGCTTGGTGCTAATTCCACGGCCGGTACCTATACGGAAGAACGATGCGAACACAATACAGATCGTAGCGGATCCATACTTTGAATTCTGTCAACTACGGCAGTAAGTAAAATCAATAAAAGCAAGAACAAAAGTTAGACACCAAGCGACATCATTTCCAGAGCAACAATGGACCACTGAGGACCAATCCTGTATACAGTAGTAACCAAAGGCCCAATCTCGGCCATCCTCGGGACAATGCATTTAGTGCTCGGTGGACACTTCAATACCAACAAAGAAACCATCGTCTCGGCAAGCAGCCATTTGTCGTTCCCAACGATTATCAATCGCTTATTAAACTACCGTGGACGTCGGTACCTTATACGGAGGGAACCCGGAAGAGAGAATTTTTCGGCTTCAGATCGGATAGGGCTTCGCTGGTTCTTTGCCGAGATCCTTTTTTCATTGGTGGTAAGCGGATCGAAGAAAAAAAGTCTTTACCAGCCTTAACGTCCCCCGGGTCCCTGGTCAAGAAGTTTGTTCAGTGTGTACCGTGGTTCAGAAACAGATCTGTAACACATTGCTAATCGAGTTTTTTCATTGCTGTTGGTACCATGGTAAGGTGAGATGAACGGCTTCAGATGGATACTTGGATCCTTTATCTCCGCTAAGACGGTGTTCGGACAACTTCCATCTACGGTATAGACGGTCAAACAGAAGACCCAGAAGCTACAACAGTTTTCGACATACAAAAATATGGATATCAGAAAAACTAACACTTAGTAAGCTCCGCCGGATAGCGCGACATGCAGAAGATCGACTGGCAAATAAGATTAATGCCCGTTTGTCGCTTTTCTTATCGGTTTGCAGCAGCGTTTTTATGCCCTACGCTTATCCGTGGGTCTATCACGATACTCAATGTTGTCGCGCGGTGTCCGAGAAAACGACGAGTCCCGGTTCAAGCGCGGGAGGGAAATGGGACTTCATACGTAGTCCCTTCCTGAAGTCAATGCAATGAGAAAGTATGCACCAATAATGGTAGCTGACTACGATGAGAACGGTGTCACCGAAAATAGCAATCCACCTGCATGGAAGTATGCATGCCGTATGTCAAGCGATAAAAATAAGGTCTGACACCCGAAAGATGAAACCTCCAGGTTAAAGAGGAGCTCGAGAGGTGTCGTAGGCAGGAACTTCGTCTTTCCTATGGAGGGGGTAGTGAATAATGACTAGTCGGGGCCAAAAATAGGGCGCGAGAAGAGAGGATCCCTGCTAGCGTTGGCGCTATACTTGGGAGACATAGCCGCCGCTTGGGGAATGCAAGATGCCAGGATCAAGAAGCTCCATCGCACCAGCGCCACTGGCGGGAAGGAAGCAAGTACTCGAGTGAGGCACGATATTCCCGTATTCTTCAGACCAGATTTCCGTGTAGAATATGCAAGGAGATGCCCAACCCGTGCGTGGTAACCATCAAGCGCCCATGGTTGGTAAAAATAGTGCCCGCATAGTGAGATTGCAGATCTCTTTCCCGGAAAAGCCCCCGCGGATTGGGGGCGGCAACAGTCACTCGACACATGGGCGATATGGATTAACCCCACCCAATCACATGGCGATTTGGCTCCCGGAATTGCCGCCCATTATGATTGTTTCATGGTCCAAACCACCATATTTGGAATTCCTTGCGAGTTCAGGCACTTCTAAAAAAGGATATACCATTGGCGCTGTAGTCCGCTCTTTGAACGTTGGTAGGGGCCAATCACTATTAGATAGCAGATGGTTTTGGATAGTATAATGCGGACTAGTGTCGCCCGGCTCCTTCAGTGCCTGGGCAGGGGGAGGGCCGCGCGCAGGTCAAAGCACGTTGTCGTCCCAAGACGAGACTACCCACGTGGACTAGCTAGTCACAGAGATAACCAGGCCAAGCTTCTTCGTAAGATTCGGACACCTGGACTCGTTCTGTTCCCATACGCTCATGGGTTTGTCATGATACGGCTATGAAATGTTGAGGCTCCATAAACCCGAGACTAGATAGTAGTGGCATAAAACTCACCTATTTCAAACCGGTTGTACCGTGAAGGCGGTGGTACAGAGGAAAGATAACGATCAATGTAGGTCAAGCCTAAGACAATGCTGCTCGAGGACCCTCTTCTGGCATCAGCTATCTACCATTTCCTCTATTTGCTGCCTGGGCTGGACTAGCATCGTACTGTATTCATATACGTCTCTGTATATCTAACCGGAACACGTACCTCTGATGATGTAATTTCGCGAAAGCTACATGCCGCACGGTTTGGGCTTAGCAGATTGGATGCTGCAAAGCGTATGTGGCAGTGGTGAAGATCAAACAGAGGCCGCGATGGCCGCTAGACGCTTTGACATATCGTGATGATAGGAGAAGTAATGTCCGAAAGTAGGCTCCTCAAAACGAAGACAGGGGTTCCACTGCCCCGGACATCAGTTCATGAAAAACCTCCCCTCAAGCGATTCTTACCTATATCATGGTTGGCACGTGGAGAAAATAAGGACCGACCGTGCACAGTAATAGGAGATGCTATAGACATCCAGCGCAGTACTATGGTTTAGTGACCTGAAGTGAAACTGGACAAGACCCAGGTCCTTAGACCGATAGCGTGTAACAGCTCGTGCAAGCCCTGATTGCACTATCACTAGCGTCAACTGCTATATGGACTGATCAGTCAGAAAAAAAAAATATCAAGCTTGTAATGAGTATTTCATGCAGGCTTGTTGGAAGGAAGATGGTCCTCATCGGAAAATTCGTGCTCATTGCAGTGTTCCATCGCGTACTGAGTAGTAGCTGCTGAGAAAGGCAAAGTGTAAACAGTCCCGATAATCGCACAAGTGTGGAAGGCTCCGGGGTTCCCGCTAGTCCATAATAGGAATGACGGGGGAAAAGTGGATCAGTCTTATCCACTTCTGGTTGTGGGATCCACTCCAGGTTTGGTAGTTTACGGGCGCTCCGTATTGTTGCTGATTGATACCGGGAGCGAAACGAGATTATTCGAATTGCCAACCACGATCCTTGCTAACCACGGGGGCTGATTGGTATCGTCGCTTTGGAATCGTCATCATCATCATTATGAGCATGAGTCCTGAGCACCCTCGTGGATACCCAAGATCCTCCGGGACAGAAGGCCTCTGCACGATCGGTGTTGTAAACTTACCCCATAGACTATTGGAACTTGGTACGATACAGGGCTCACGGTTCCACACTCGTCACAGCCTTCCTAATCTGGTGCCGCATGCATTCCATGGTCCAGACTCGGACAATCCATCGCGGTCCACCGCCTTGGCGATAGGGCTGCGGTGCCGCAGGGGAGAAATTCCACCGCCATTGCAGCACGTCACCAGAGCCTCGATGATGGGCACACGGGGCAAAGGCATCTGGGAGGGCGAGTTATGTCGACTGGATGTTTCCACGCAGATGCGTCATGACTCTCTGTCTGACTCGATCTAGCAGAGTTCAGACGGTGAGCCCGTTGCAGATGCAGTGGAGCGCAACTCTATGACTTTGACAGCATGGAGTTGCGGTCCATCGACGAACTTGACGTCCGACATTGAGGAGATGGGAGAGCGGTGTAAAAATAACCGCTGCGCCTCGCTCGCGTCATCCGGCGTCCTCAGCCAAGCATGATGGACCAATGGGGTGGGAGGGCGATGGGGCGCCATGGATATGATTGGTAGGATTATGTGGCACAGTCCTGTAGACCCGCCAAAGTGTGGCGCTAAGGCTTGTCGGCGGGCGATTGCTCACCGACCTCCACGGAGGGAACTGTCGCGGTGCTTGCCATGTACAACTGATGCACGGGGATGCATGCCGGGTCGAAACATGATCAACTTCTGCCGGCGTGTCCGTTAAGCACGCAGAATCTGTCGCTAACCATCTGCTACCGAGGCCGGCCGTGGAGCCGCCGGATCTTCTCATCGACATCACCAACTTTTCATCACCAGTGTCGCGGACGTCGCGGTCGAGTCATCTGCGAGCACTCAGCCTTGCGCGAACCACTCTTCCTTTCCCTGTTGGTGGTCACGGAGTTTCCAGGCCCAGACGTCTGGTATGGTCATGGTCACGTACCAGTAGGATCTACTCAATAGTAGGCCATCGCAGTTGTCTGCCATCCAGATTGACCAGGGACTCGATTGCATTTCTGCGACCAGACTGCGCTTACTACCCTGTCCCACCGGTTCCTCCTTTTTCTTCCATCGTGGCAACTGGGCATTTTCACGTCCACGTCGTCCGTGGTACTGAGCGCGCGCAAAGGGCGGTTTTTGTCAATGGCCGTCTGAGGCTCTCGATTGGGGAGAAGGCATCGAGCATCCCTTCCGGTCTCATTTGCCCAGCGCGGCGTCTCCGCCAGTCGTGCCCGGAACTCTCATCTGCACTTTTCCCCAAATGGCTAGTCAGTAACCAGAAGGGGATCATCGCCCAAGCCACGGGTACCCGGGTGGGGTCCCTGGGAGCCAAGCAACCAGGGCGCCGTCGGGAGCCTCCTGTTCGCCCGCTCTACCACTGATCTCTCCCACGAATCTTGGACCCGAATTGACGGGACGCTTTTTTTTTTTCCACCAGAGGCGCCTGTTCTTACCCATACCCCCTGCGTGGTATTTTTTTTTTTTTTTTTTTTTTCGTCTTTTCAAATCCGGATCTGCATTATTGTTTGTTTGAGACCGACCCCATAAGGTCCGCAAAACTTGTCGGCCGCGTTGCTTGCTATCGATTTCGACCGTGAGAGACTATAAGATTTTCTGTTCCACGGTGTTAGGGACACCTAACATGCGTGGTGGTAAGCTTCTAGACCTCATGTATGCCTGCATGTACGAATTCCCGTCTGGTGGGGGAAGCACTTGCAGCTCCCGTATTCTTAACGCTCCTCTGGATTCTTCTCTCGAGGGGTCATGTGGAATTGTTTCTAGAACACTGGAGGATTACTGGAAGGAATGTTCATCTAAGCTTAGATCTTGCTGCTCCTCTTGTCATTCCCTTTCTTTTTCCCAGGTGGATCGCCATGACAGGCGGATACGGACTGGCCGAAGCCTGCGGGCGGATATGCACAGTCTGGTTCCGGAGGGTGCGACAATGCCACGGAAGTGCTATCTGACACGATCTCTCGGTGATCTGTGGAATTCCTGGCACTCGATGAGACGGCGGTCATAGCAGACGATGAAGCAGACGATGACTGCCTAGAACGGAAAGCGCTCGACCAGGCGGCATTCGACTTAGGAAGTCATTAGTTGTCGTGGAGAGTCGAATCCATGCCATGCCATGCCATCCCATGCCCTACCTGACCGTTCTGGGGAGGACGTCATGGGATGGTAACAATACCAGGCGTACGATACGGCGGTGGTACGGAATGATGCAGGAACCCTCGGTGATGAGTTCGTAGGGCCGAACGGAGATCCGTCGAGGACCAGACCAGAACGGATGGAGGTATGGAGAGTTGGCCCGACGGGGAAATCATCGGGGTGGGTTACGACCGTAATACTGTAGTGGTACGGGGCTAGCCTGATTCAGTGGACAGGGTGAGGGAGGGCAGCGGAAGGGACGGTGGGTGGTGCCAGGCTGGCAGAGAGCATGGGGTCCTGGGGGAGTTCGAGGGGGTCTAACCTAGCGGTCTGCGGGCCCAGACACGCCCAGAAATAACCCACGGGAGCGCAGGGCTACCGCCAGAAGAGTTCAAGCCTCCCGGACCCTGCCACTACTTTCTGCTGCCCAGTGCCCACACACCCCCCCTGGTCTCCACCCCTGTTCCTCCACCCTAAACTAGGCCCACACGCTAATGCTGCTGCGCATTTATGTCTGCTCCAGTGGTTTGGATGGCTAGGACGGCCTGTTCCTCGTAGGGCCAGCAATCACAAAACATTTAACTATGCTTTTCGCCCCCCGTCCACCTCCTGACGTTGTCTCCGCGTTCCATCTGGCCTGTCAACATTTTATTATATCAACTGTCCCAGGGCTCCTTCTGTTCTAGTCAAGTGTTGACATCTGCGGGTCAAACTATCCAACGGTATCCGCAATTCCTCTCTGGAACCGGTCGTTACTTTTCTCTTCCCACTACACTTGGGGTGTTCTGCACGATCAAGTCAATTACAAAAGAAAAAAAAATAGACAGAAGACGTGATCTGCGGATATCTTGTCTTTGTCACCGTATATTCTCCAAAGCCATTGATGCGTTTCCACTGTTCGACACACATCCCTTGCGCCATTGGCACCGCCATCTACAAGACGGACACCAGCCCTACAGCCGTTAACAATCGATTCATCTACTCGACCCTACTGCAGAAGCAGAGGCAACAGACTGACTCGACTGTCAACATCGGATCATAGACCTAACCAGTGAGTTATATTCTAGCCAACAGATTCGTGTATACTGGGCACGTTATCGCCGGCACGAGTCTTCCCACTTTCTTTATTTTATGGCACCTTGAACTCGTACCGGGGCTTCACATTCTCGTGACTCCTAGCACCTGGAGCAGCGGTACGAAAGAAAAAAAAAAGAACTCTCACATACATACAATGCATACGAGACACGTCGCGGACATTGCAGACATTCCTTCCAGATGGCTGATCGTTGTGCGCTGCAGATCCTTTCCGCACATTGTTCCCGTTCCCGAATAGTCAACGGAAGACCAGAGAGCACTGAGGGCATGAACAGTCAGGAAGATTGTGACTTTATTCTTTTCCCTCCGCACTCTTCCCATCAGACCGAGATGCTTGCTTTCGAATCATCTCGACACCAGCAGCCCTCGTACCCTCCTCACCTCCCAATGGATCCTACCATGGCTGATCCTTTTGGGATCGGGATGGACGACTACTCCCACTATGCCCAGAGCCAGGGCCTCTCCAGGCCGGCCCACTCCTACCTCGACTCAACGCCATTGTACATCGAGTCCGCGCCATACACACAACACCAGATGACCTTCCCACCCGGACCATCCACTCCTCCTTCCATGGCCACTCCGCAATCATCCGAACAACATGTGCCCAGCCTATCTAGCGCTTCCGGTCCTTCAATCGCTAGCGCATCTTCCTCTGCCATTGGATCCCCCTATTCTGCAGCGACACATGGACTGCAAGACCAATGGATCGATACACAGCACGGTCTTGGTCTGCCACATGCTGTGCTTCCCGATATGTTCTCCCTGGACTACGCTAGCAGTGTTGTCGATGCAGAGAGGCTGTTCCCGCAGGACAAGTACCCTAGTGCCTCTGTCGACCCATCATTGATTCAGCCGCCGCAGCAATCCTTCTTCCCTCCTAGTACTCTATCCTACCCGGAAGAACCCTCCTATACGCTGGCTTCCCAAGGGTTCTTTGCTTCTTCTCCGATCGGCTCTCCTTTGCCCCAGGGTCACCACATGCAAACAACCCAGCAACAGGTGACCAGCTCCCCTTTCCTGGCACAAACTGGCTTCCAGCCACGGTCAGGATCGGTTCTTGAGCGCAGGTCATCGGTATCTTCCAGCCACTCCCGACCGTCTCAGCAGAGCCCTGTTGCAAGCAATGCTGAGACAGACGAAGAGGGCCGGGAGAAAGGACGCTGCCCTCACCCGGATTGCGGTCGGGTTTTCAGGGATCTAAAAGCGCACATGCTCACTCACCAGTCAGAGCGACCGGAAAAGTGCCCCATCGTCACTTGCGAGTACCACATCAAAGGCTTTGCTCGCAAGTACGACAAGAACAGACACACCTTGACCCACTACAAGGGAACCATGGTGTGTGGCTTCTGTCCTGGATCGGGCTCTGCGGCTGAAAAGAGCTTCAACCGAGCAGATGTCTTCAAGCGACATTTGACATCGGTCCACGGTGTTGAACAAACACCTCCCAACTGTCGAAAGAGGACCCCGACAGCATCCAATAAGAAGGTTTCTGGCTATTGTGACGATGCCACAGGCAAGTGTTCTACTTGCTCGGCAACTTTCAGCAACGCGCAGGACTTCTATGAGCATCTCGACGAGTGTGTGTTGCGCGTTGTGCAGCAGGAGGAGCCCAGCGAAGCCATCAACCAGCAGAGGCTGGCGGAAGTGGCTGCTGACGAGGAAGTGAAGAAGACTATGGAGAAGCACATGCTGCTTGACACGGCCGGTACCGTGCAGCAGTCTGACGCCGATAATGACGAAGATGATGAGGATGACTTCAATGACGCCTATAATTCTCATGGGCGATCGGGAAAGGGCTCCTTGAAGTCGACCAAGGCTGGTGGCAGCACCCACTCTCGTCCCATCCTTGGCAACAGCAATGCCATCACGAAGCAGTCTCAGACCACTGCTAACAAGGCGCGTCCGTCCGCATCGAAGAGGCGGAACAACCGCCGCAACTACCCACCCTCGTGGGGCTGCCCCAGCAGCGACATGAAGACCAAGAAACGTGTTCTATGCGTCTTCGACGGGCAGAACCGTCTATGGAAGGACGAGATGATGCTCGACAATGAATTCGAGGTCCGCCTTAGGCTCCCCGGTGGCGCAGGTGATGGCACCAACCGCGACGCCTATGTGACGGACCTTGATGTCGAGACCATGAAGCGGGCTGAGGGAATCTTGAATGCCACCGAGGAAGAGAGAGGTCCCTTGCTGGGACCCCCTTCCACCCGTCTCATGGGACCTCCAGCCATGCTGTTGCCGGAGCTGTCGCATGGGCACATGGAAGAGGTGGATATTGACGAGCTGATATGCTAGGGAAATTATTCATGTTTCGGTTTTTAACTCGGATTTACTATTATATTCCCGGCTTGTGATGGATGTGATTTGATGACCACCTATCGTTTCAAGCGTCTTGGAATGTTTTTTGATGTGTGCAGCGTTCAGCGATACCTATTTGATTTCTCTTGTCTTATCTTCTGTGACTATATACATTGTACCGTCTTTTAGTACCATCACTGTGACATCTACGGTTCTTTTGGGCATGGGAAAAAGGGCTCCATAGGGATACCATTGAAGCGCTGTCAATTGAATACAAGCACTCGACTTTCTCACACTACCGGTAGTCTCTGTGACATAATGATCTGCAGACGTAGCCATTCCTTTTGCACGAAATACATAAGAAGTGTAGCCTGGAGAATCGCCTCAAAGCCGGCCTCTGGGTGGTAGTGGACGTGTTTGCGGTATCCCGAGCAGTGACAGGCAGATCGGACTTTATGATCCCGCGTCATTGTCGTCCGAGTTTCGGAGACTCGAGCTCTCCCCGCAATTGCGTTCAGCGCTCTGTCGCAGGAAAAAACTGCTTCCAAGGCTCTTCTCGCACCTCAATGCGGGAAATTTTCCAAAATGCTCCTAGGACTCCCAGAGAACCTGTCTACTCTCGTCACAAGGCGCTTCACCACCGCAAAGGAATCTAGCCAGCTTGTGTTCTCCAAGACGCAGCTTACCACGCTCCATGCGGCGGGCCTTCCAGTATGGAATAACTCCCTCGTTCCTGAACATCACGAGATCTACAATTCCGGCAAGGAAACACTGCTAATGTTAGCAATCATAGTATCAATTGCGCTACTGCCCCGCACTAGCAAAGAAGCAGAACCAAGCTCCCAAAGTCGACGACCGCAAGGGCCCTAAACCAGATCCCTTCGAGAACCCATCGCGCGACCTTCTAGTCGCAGAAATACCTCAGGACCAGCCACGCTATGCGCTTGTTCTGAACAAATTCCCCGTCATCCCGAACCACTTCATCCTCGCGACAAAGGCGTGGAAGTCTCAGACCGACATACTTGAGAAGGAAGACATTGAGGCAACCTACGCGTGTCTGAAGGCTTGGGATGAGACTAATGGAGAAGGTCTCGACGCCACCAGGAGACTATTCGCCTTCTACAATTCCGGAGAGCACAGTGGTGCCAGCCAGCCTCATAGACATATACAATTCCTCCCGATCGAAGCTATGCGCGAGTCCGAGTCCGATCCGTGGAGACCGCTCGTAGACCACTTCGCGACCCAAAAGGTCACGACGATTGGTTCGGGCTTGCTGGTCCTGCCGCAGTTGCCCTTTACGCATTTCGCTAGACATATCCCGTCGAATCCATCCGCGGATGTCCTTCATGAAATATACCTCTCGTTATATAGAGCAGCGGTGATTGCTGCGCGAAGTGCGTCGGAAGGCGCCGCGGGCCTGTCCACCGAAGATTCGTCTCGGACGGAGGGACCCGCGGCCATTAGTTACAATCTTGCCATGACACTATCCACGATGATCGTCTGTCCTAGGCGGAGTGAATCTGCCTATTTGTCTATCGACCAGGAGCAAGCGACTGGCGTGCACCAAGCGGGTAATTTGTCCATCAATGGGACGATTCTGGCGGGTACGCTAATGGTGAAGGCGGAGGCTGAATGGGATGAACTTCGCAAGAACCCAGAGTACTTGAATAGGATTCTTACGGCCATCTCATTCCCTCGCTCTAACGGTGCAGATCGCTCTTCATGACCAGCTAAAAGTTTCGTTGCATCGCATTATAGTGACGATACGGCTACGACGTTATGTGCATTAGAGTTTTATTGCATTTCTGTCTACCCCCTTTTGCATGTCGAGATCAGACCTAGGAGAGTTTAGTGAGCGACCATCCAATACGACTGTACAGTTCAAGACCAAAAATTAATGTATCCAACGATATACCCCATCGTCGAGATGGTATGCACAAAAAGGAATCAAAGAAACAAATATGGAAAAAAAAAAGTCACGACACCAGGCTGTAAATATGATGACTCCAAGAACAACATATATCACCCACTAATCCCCTGGATTTCACACCATTTCTTCTTGCAAGTCGCGTTTCCAAAATGATACGATCCGCCATGTGTCCAGATATACTCCCCTACTTTCTTCCAAGGGATCTTCGGGAGCCGCACAGTTTGGTTTCCTGAGCCTTCTACCGATTGCGAACATGTATGCCATGTCTGCGATGACTTCAGATAAGCCATTACTGCTTCTCGAAGGAGTTTAACCTGCACACACGATTGATTATCAGTATATTCCTTCCGGTTTCTTCTCTCCCGTTTTGATAAACCTTGAGATTTAGGGAGAACTCACATCGTTCTCCTTCCACTGCGGCTTCCTAACACGAAGCTCCTTTCTCTTCGTGAGCGTTCGATACCTTCCTCTTAGCGTCGATTCAGCCTCTTCAAATCCCCCGAGTCTCTTTATATCTCTATACGACATCCCTCGATGTTTACAGTCGATTAGGAACGCATCTTTGGAAATGCATCGTTGCGAATTAGGTCCTGGTTTTGCTCTTTGACGCAGATGACGTCTGGGATTTCGTGATCTGTGGTTTCGATTGGTTTCTTGGTGTTTGGGGATGGGTGCTGGTGATTGCGGTAGGGCGAGAGTATCCCCTCCCTCTATTTGTGGCAGTGGGTAAGGAAGGCCGAAGAGGTTATTAGACTCATCGATGGAGAGTTCTATCTCCGAAGGGGTCATTGTGGTGTCGGGCGTGTAGATGCCCGAGGGGAATGGGGAACAGTCGCTGTATGAATCGGTGCGTAGTATGGGAAATCGGGGCATGTCTTCGACGCCTGTCCAAGAATGGGTTTCTGTCGATTCGTAGGGGGTGTTATCCCAGGAATCATTATCTTCGTCTCCTGGCCAGTCGAGCGTCTGATTCTCATGCGAGGTATCGAGTAAGGGAAGTCCGTGACTGTTGGGCGGTAGAGGCCAGTTATGGATTCTGTCTCTGTGGTGTTGAATATCTAATGTGTCGTGTGTTGTGGTGAAATGTGAGAATTGATATGCGCCATAATGATCATGTTCAACACATCGGGGGCCATCGAGCATTTGCTCTTCCTCCATTACTGGGACGAAATAGCTCAGGAAGCAGGGAAGGGACCCCTCGTCGCGATTATCTTCCATTTTGCCGCTATTACCAGGCTCCGCTGTTGATTTTTCTGGCCTTCCTTCAGATATATCGATGGGATTGCTTTGTTCTTGACAACCCATCCATTGACCCGGTCGAGCAATAGGTGATCTCTCATCAGTAAATGAATCTGGAGTCATCGATGGGGAGAACCACGAACTGCGCCGTGATATTGCTTCTGCTATCATCGACCCCGACTGGCAGGAACGATTCACTGGAAGGATGTGAGTCGGCCGAAGTGGCTCCCAGAGATACTGGACTGTCCCTATAGTTTCACCTCCCGATCTATATGGGTGGGTATGTTGCTGACAACAGACACCTGGTATCTGTACGCTCGGGATTTGTATCCTCGGTGTTGAATTCACGGTGTGCATGAGACTCGAGTCTTCACTGTCGATATTCCACCGCTCCCAAGCACAATCCATGTTGCTGCGTCTGATAATGCGACTTACACCGCTCTTCTCTTCTTGCTGTCGTGGTGATGCACACAGCATATGCATGGGATTTGAATACAAGCCTATGCAAGACGTTAGATTCCCTCGAAATCTTGCTCATCCCAACAATGGCCTGGCTGTCAGAGGCTTGCTGTATATCTGGGTTGCTTACTTGGTTGACGTTTTCCACTTTCTATTCTTGAATCAACCGACGGGCCATTTCAACTATCACTCTGTGCATTGTTATTTTGACATTCGAGTTATATCAGCGCTGTTTTCCAGCGGCCAGTTGAAACTTGAAAGCAGTTTCATGGATATAAAGTCACTTCATACACACCTTCCTAACAAGGACAATGTGGTCTCAGCGACGCGGATACATCAACAACCAGTGTCCTGTCTTACCGTTATAGACTATCAGTCTCCCGGGAAGGTCTCATGAGCGGAAATACAAAATGGGTCCTCTTCTAGAACCGGGAAGCAGGCTTCCAGGATGAAACCATGCTCCTTTACTTTCCACATGAACGGGAAGATCACTGTCGCTCCCGTGAGAATCCTAACATGGCGTTCCGTCACCAAGACGACTGGTTTTAAGAAAGATCCAAGAAGCTAGTCTTCCATTCAACTACCCCTTTTGCATATTTCTAAAAATGAAAAGGTTTACCTGCAGTATAGAGGAACTCTCGTGGTAAATGCACGAGGTCCCTTTTGGTTTCCTTCAAGGATACCAATTCGTGCTTCTCAGGACTGACGATGGCTTATAGGCCATACGAGTGTTCTGGGAGAACCCATCACTTTGGTGCGGTGGGTTCTACTGCACACCACACGGATAGATACATGATCTCTGTTTACTGTGTCAGCCTCCGGGTCGTTGGAACCGTCGCATTGCTGCATATCCTAAAAAGCAGGTGCTGGAATGCTGAGTAGTTCGTGAACGGAGATTTGGATTGTCCCTCGACGTCTAGAACACCCTTTCTGTCGGTGCCTGCAGCCGTATGGAGAACTTCCTTGAGACCACAACTATGTGCACACTGGCTATCTAGTCTGGAGTCAGTGCATCGTCATCTCTCGAAGTAAATAATTCGGCGTGATCTTTGTGATGTTGAAGCGGTGAGTACGACTTGCAGATAAGTTACTAACATCCAGCCAAGGTAGACCTGCTGCATGTTTCAACTCCAGCCTTGGTACGATCTGATGGCTATCTCCAGTGTTGTCGTGAATTTTCCCAAGATGTCTCCGCCGTCTCTGTCATCATAGGGTGATTTGCTGCGCCGCTCCACTCTCTACAGCACTGATACTTTTCTAGGTCTTTTCCAGGTCTTTTCCAGGAACATATGGGGCTTTGTCTTAGTTGATAGATATCAAGCAGCATGGGCGTGTTGCAGATCATGACAGGAACCTGCCGCCACGATGCGCGGCATCCCGCAATAGCTGCACGAAGCCTGCTTACCAGCCTTGTAAGCTATCTCGTGGTAATTTTGAGGTCTCAGATTCCGTTCGGCAGTTAGGATCGGCTTTCTAGGACCTTTATCATGGAGGAAATTGATTAATGCTGAAACGAAATAGACATGCCTTTGTTATGGACGTGCTTTTATGCATGTACAAGTAGTAAGTACTAAGTCCCTCCCTCACTCGCCTATGTTCAGTTATATTATTCATTTATTGTTATTCCTTTTCTCCCATTAATTTTCCTCCCCCTATAAACCTTCCCAACCAATATCTGCATGAGGAGAAGTATTCTCGTGGCAGTGTTCTCCTCTCAAGATAGAAACTGACGATTTCCGGCTGACGCTCCGCCGAGACCCAGACCGTCTGCACGAGGCCTAATTGAGACTCTTAAACAACCACAACTTCCATTCCACACGAATGTTCTATTGACATGTCAATTTGGCTGAGTTTTTGTCTCCTATCTACGGAAGCACATCCTTACTAGACTGACTCCCTTATTCCATCCAATTCCCTTGTTCTTTTAGGTCCCAGTCCCAATACATCGGGTCCGCTCCCGCAAACGCTCCATTACATCTACCCATGCGACGGTCTAGAAGATTCCTCCATAGCCACATCTACGAGATTTGGATATTTATAGAAGAAACGGATGACGGCGTAATATGTGTTCTGCCTTGCTGGGTTCTTTTGATCCCCAGGGGGTTTCAGCCGTAGATCTGTAGTTTAATGTTCCTGCGACGATCACATGTGGTGTTGGGGACTGGGTTAGGGATTACGGAAATAGAATGCGCTTTCTAGAATGTGTTCTGGAAAGACGGGTATGAGGGATTGGGACTGGAAATTTTTGATTGTATCTTCGTGTAGTGTTGGGGCAAATTTGTACAGTTGTCATCATCAAGAATATATATATAGATCATAGGATGTTGAGTGGTGTATTTTGTTCTCGACTAGAAGTTGAGCTGCCAGAATGGGTATATCCAATACCGAACGGAATCTTACACCAGCTTAGCTTTCTACTATTCATCTCCGCTTGTAATATAAAATAGCATCGCATAAGAACACAAATGTCCTGATTGACGACCTCGAGTCGCAGGCGGTGTGAAAGGCGGTAAGCTAGTGACCGAAGTTATCTTATCCTGTTGTCGGCGGTGGTGGAGAGCGACCTTCCCCATTGACATTGTCCCCGCATACCTTAGAACAATCCTTTGAATGCCTGCAGCGATCTGTCAACTTGAGCTTATACTTTGAAAGAAAGGAGTGTACTAACCTCCTTCTCATAGCTTGCTGACATTACCGCTCCATTTACGGTTCTCCAGTGACTCGGGCAGGCTCCGATCCGGTCGCTGTGAGGGACCACGCGAGCTGGAGTGAGAGATCGGGACAGTAGTAAGTTACGAGCTTCTTCTCCATTCATGTTGCATTAAGCTTATAAGCTGTTTTGGTAAAGTCTTCTTAGCTTCATCGTTGATTCCGAAGAAAGACCAGAAGACGAGGCGATCGATCCGGAGCTATAGGCGTCATTTGCCCCGCGTGGTTGAAGTGGTATTGTGTAGCGCACACAGCAACGTACCCTTTTCATACGGTTGAAGGACTAGTGCACAAATTGAGAACAAATCGGAGGCATCAAGAGAAGAAGGGCTCTAGACAGCAGAGCTAGAAGGCTATAGTGATGGATCACGTGTTGCCTGATGCGTTTGACGCATCACAACAGGGGATTGGCTTTGGGACAAGGAATAATAGCGAAGGGAACATTCAGGGACGAGTCAAGGTTGACGGTATGTGTTGCCTTGGACAACATGCATTGGAAAAAAGTCTTCTCGAAAGGCTTAGGCGGGCTGAGGTCCTAAGAGGTGCTGACAAGCGACGTTGTCCCAGATCCGCCAAAGTTCGATCTAGAGTCCTATATCGCAAACTATACTGGTGCGTCATTCCATTCGATTTCGTACTTTGTCCTACATGATTATGATTCACGGAAATACCTGCATGTCTGTGAGTATGAACTGATTTTGTCTATAGGGAGAACGAAGTTTGATCGTCTGTATCTGATCGGGACTTGTTCGACATACCTTTCTATCGAGGCCCTGAAGGCTGCCGTTACAGACGCAAAATCTGGGAAAGATGTGGGCCGCTATGAGAGGGCAGTTCGTGCGCTGGCGGAGGCTGCACCGAACGACAGTGAAGCTGTGTTAGATACCGAATGGGTTGATCGTACCCAGAAGCTTGTCAAGGCAGAGACAGACCGGCTGGAACATGAATTAAGAGGATATAAGAATAATCTGATTAAGGAGAGCATACGGGTATGTCCAAGCAGTTTTCATCTTAGCAGAACAGCCATCTCTGAGCAGGAGTGAATGAGATCGATGCTGACACTTGCAGATGGGAAACGAGGACCTAGGAGCGCACTACCATCAGATTGGAGACCTGGCATCTGCCAGCAAAGCTTACTCTCGAATGCGGGACTATTGTACGACTCCAAACCACATAGCTTCCATGCTATTCAAGATCATCAATGTGTCCGTCGACCGTGGGGATTGGCTTGCTGTTCAATCAAACGTGCACCGGCTTCGCAACCTGCAGTCCAAACCGGAGGAACAGGCGAAGAATCAACCTAAGATGTGTGCCTCTATGGGACTTGCTCAACTAGCCGCTGGATCCTACCTTGAGGCTGCTAATAGCTTCCTTGCTACGGATCCAAGCTTGGGGGACACCTATAACGAGATTATTACTTCCAATGATGTTGCGGTGTATGGCGGACTTTGTGCACTGGCATCGATGGATCGCAACGAACTGCAACGTCGCGTCCTAGACAACTCCTCATTCCGGAACTTCTTGGAACTCGAACCTCACATCCGACGAGCAATCTCCTTCTTCTGCAATAACAAATTCAGATCTTGCCTCGACATACTCGAGGCTTATCGCACAGATTATCTTCTCGACCTCCATCTCCAACGTCATGTCCCTGTCATCTATGCGCAGATTCGTACCAAATCCATCCAACAGTACATTTTACCCTTCAGCAGAGTGACTCTCGATGCGATGGCAAAGATCTTTGCACCCGAAATCGTTGGCGGGAATCAGAAGCCCCTCGACTCCAGCTCGCCCTTTGTGCAGGAGCTCATCCTGATGATTCAGGATGGCGTCTTAGACGCTCGTATAGATCTAGAGAAAATGGTTCTCGTTTCAAAACAGACGGATCTGAGGGTAGAAGTTCATGCTTCTGCGTTGGAGAGCGTCCGCAACTACACGAATGAGGCTCATATACGATTAGTCAGGGCCAACATCTTGCAGGCTGGCCTGGAAGTACGGCCACCGCCTTCAGAGAAGAAAATGGGCCTCGGAGAGAGAGCAGCCACGAAAGAGTTTGTCGCAGCTAAAGTCGGACGTGGTGCGGCAAGCTGGGACTGAATTCAGTGATAACCTTTGGCCTATATGATCCATGTGGCACGACTTGGGGACGACTCCGCATAGTAGCAAAAACATACGCTAGAAACGGCCTATTCCACTTGCGAATTTCATAATACACTAAATGGTAGAGCATCGCAGCTCCATCAACTGAGTTATGCTAAGAGGTACGTTTGATTGGCACATGAGAGTGAGCCTGTCCTCCTCTGGCCGTAAGGTCACACGATACCTCAGTAATCAAGTTGCTACTTGCATTCCGGAAACTATCCCAGAGAATACCTGCAGAATGTCACCTGTTGATTCGTTCTTCTGCACACATCTGACCAACGTTAGTCATCACTAGTCAACGCTAGCGGGATTCTAGCTCTACACAGCATGTAAGCACTATATTAATGGCCTTTCACAGGCCCATATTACGAACGACAGCCCCTCTAAATATAAGCTATGTGGGAGTTCTTCCTTCACGAGTCCGTAGTCTAGAATGGAGCGCCTTGAGGCATACAATATCGGGAATATTGCAATTCTGCTATTCGTCTTATTATGCTCGTACGTCTTTACGATAGTCATATATCGTCTTTATTTGAGTCCACTTTCTCGGTTTCCTGGACCTAAAATTGCTGCGGCGACTTGGCTGTAAGTGGGATGTGTATGGTGAAACTCAAGCCCCCTACTGACTGCAATGGCTGAATAAAAGGTATGAATTCTATCACGACGCAATTCGCGGAGGGAAGTATATTTGGGAAATTGAGAAGATGCATCAGATCTATGTAAGTATTCTTCTTTATTTAACGTCTTAACCATTCTATACGGTTGTACACATTCCACACTAGGTAGCCGTATCAGTGCCGAACTCTGGACTAACAAAATCGCAACGTTAAGGGTCCCATTGTCCGAATAAATCCAGAGGAACTTCATGTCTCAGATCCAGACTTCTACTCTGTCTTATACTCACAGCAGCAGAAGCGGAACAAGACCGTCATATACAGCAAGCAGTTCGGCACCCCTGTCGCGGCTATTGGGACTGTTGATCACCATGTCCACCGCATGCGGCGCGCAGCATTGAATCCATTCTTCTCTAAAGCTGGTGTCTACCGTCTTGAGCCGGTCATTCAAGAAAAGGTAGATTTGATGCTGGGACGGCTTCTGGAGTTTCGAGAGTCGGGGAAGCCGTTTCCGCTTGATGCGATGTTTGCTGCTTTTACGAATGGTGGGTTTTCCCCTTTGCTATAATATTCGTTACAATATGAACTAGTTCTCAAGGCATGTTTCTGACCAGTTTTGTTTTGTGGGTTCAGATGTTGTGATGGAATACGCTTTCGCGAGATGCGACCACCGTCTCGAACATCCTGATTTCGACGTCTTGTTTCATGAAATGATGCTTTCTTTCAGCATTCTCAATCATTGGACGAAACATATGAATTGGATATTGACCCTGGGTCAGTCGATTCCTCTATGGTTAGCTAAGCGGTTAGATGAAGGGTGAGTCGTTGTTTTCTCCCTGCAGCATGAAAATATACCCGATTCAACATTGATAATCTTGACTGATGTTTCTTCGAAGGATGGGAAAGATAGTTTCTTTACAGGCAGTAAGTCCCATCGTCTGTACTATGCACCTTCATAGTAAGGAAGCTTACAACAACCACAACAGCACATAGCCCAACAAATCAAGGATGTCCAAAACGGCACCGACAAGAGCTATGAAACTGTTTCGCATAAGACCATCTTCCATGACATCCTGAGTAGCAATCTCCCAGAGTCAGAAAAGAGTCTTGCTCGTCTTGCGCAGGAAGGCCAAGTCGTCATTGGAGCCGGTACGGAAACTACATCCTGGGCACTGACCGTTGCGATGTTCTATATCCTTGAGGACCCGTCTATCTGGCAACGGCTCGAAGATGAACTTCTCTCCGTAAAAGTCACGCCTGACAACAGCAATGACAAGGGAGCACTTAAGCTATCAGTGCTTGAAGGCCTCCCGTATCTCACAGCATGTATCCAGGAATGCATCCGACTTTCGTATGGTGTGACTTCACGTTTACCACGCGTCTCACCAGACCAAATCCTCAAATTCGATAGATACGAGATTCCACCGGGAACGTCCGTGGCCATGTCGGCCGTCCTAGTGCATCGAAATCCGAATATCTTCCCTGAACCGGACGAGTTCCGACCTGAACGATGGCTTGAGAATCCCCGACTTGATCGATACTTAGTTGCGTTCTCAAAGGGGAGCAGACAATGTGTGGGAATAAATCTGGCGTATGCGGAATTGTACATGGCTCTGGGAGGGATTTTTCGCAAGTTCGCGCAACGTTCTGAAGACAAGAAGAGATTGATTCTGTATGATACAAGTCGGGAGGATGTTGAGATTGTGGGCGATATGTTCATACCTGCTGTGAAGAAGGGCAGTAAGGGAGTCAGAGCCGTTTTTGAGAGGGTTGAGTGACGATTATATCAGATGGAGACAGATTGTGCTCCGTGAGTTATGTGAAGTACCATGAAAAGGCGAAAGTTAGGACTCTCGGTTAAATTTGACAGGTATGCGATTTTACTGAGACATCAGATACGGTCATAAGTCGCGTCGAGAAACTAGTATATATCATAACCTCCCACATATTCAACTAAACATTTATCCTGACTTGTCAAGTACATTTGATGGTCTCACAGGCAAGTTTGCAGCTTGGTAAATAGCATCAATAGTCTCCATCTGAGCAATACTATCCTCGGGTGTGACCCAGTATGCGGGTTTCTTGCCCTTAACAGCATCGACGAACGCCTCCATCTGCCAGCGGTAAGTACTCCAGAAGGATCTACCACCCTTTCCGCCAGAGGTCCCAACGTCGCCCCAGAGGGGTCCTCCCTTGTACTGCTTGTGGTACCGCGTCTTGCCAGTTGCCTTGTCAGTGACGGCAATGTAGTGATACAAATGAGGCATCATCGCATTGTAGAAATAAACAATGGCCTTTTCAGTTTCAACTTCAATTGAAGGAAGCTCCCAGACTCGAGGCACAACACATCCGACCCACGCCCTCGCCATGTCAGTGTAGATACGGCTCTGGACGTCTTGACCCTCTGGCCCTTCGAAGACGAGGAGAGCATGCATGGCCTCATCGACGCGGGAGTCATGCTTGTATGGACGCGAAATGGCCGACAGGATCTGTTTCGGATTCTTTGCATGGAGGGCATATCGTGTGAATGACAAGGCGTACGTCATATCCATAGCAGAACCGCCTGCGAGATCAAATTGCCAGCGGATGTCACCATCGGGGATGCCAGGGCTAGCAGTCATGGCGGCATCTGTATGCAGAATCTTGCCATATAGGCCGGATTCGAGGATTTGGCGGAAGAGGTGAGCGGCGGGGTGGAATTGCCAGTGGAACTAGTAATTGGCTAGTTAGTGGAATTCTCCATATGTTGTTCACGGCTAATAACATGATGCTATTGACGTAGCATGAAGAATAACTTACAGCTTCCTCTAAGACCAGTCCTCTCTCCTTGGCCTCTTGAAAAAGTTTCTTGGCCTCAGCGGCATTGGATGTTAAAGGCTTCTCGCAAAGAACGTGCTTTCCCGCCTTCAGCGCCTTAGATGACCATTCATAGTGCAGTCCATTTGGTGTTGAGACGTAAACGATATCCACTTCCGGATCATCCAGCAACTCTTGGTACGATCCATAGGCCTTAGTGAATTTGTACTGCTTTGCTTCTTTCTCTGCTTTTGATATATCACGCGAAGCAATAGCGTACAAGATAACGTCTGGGTGTGTCTCAGCGGGATGGATTGCTATACGACATAGTTTAGCTTCTCTCTTCTACGATCATCATCAACTTAGTTGGAATTGGAAAGACGAACCAGCAGCGGGATTGATGTTTGCGCAAGAGATTATACCCAATTTCAACGCATGGGGATTCTTGCTAGGAAGCGTATGCAACAAAGAATTGGCGTACTGATGCATGAATGTCGCGGGCAGGAGTATGAGCGCCATTTTGAGAAGTATAGCGAGTCAAGTCTCTGGATGGCGTCCCTGAACAAAAGTTTCTCAAGGTTAAAATACGATAATTGCCGAAAGTCGAATCATCTAGGCATTATAAAGCTGCTAAATAGTACATCAGATGGCCTACAATATCCGGGTTCTGATCCGATCGCGTGAGCATGATGAATGACGTTACTGCGTCGTCAGGTTTGCCTTCCGCCACCATCCTTGCTACAACTAACTCTGCCTTTTATCAGGGAACATTATATGAGACAATATGTCTTGTTCTTGATGTCAATAGACCTTGAATCATAGCAGGTTAGGATTGATGCTGGTAGTATCGCTCTTGGCACATCGTTAGGAGATCGTCTACTGAAGAATGCCTGGATTTGCAGATCAGATGCTGGGCTTATTTTCTCTGGCTTATTTCAGTGAACAAAGAACATGTTACTTATTAGATTACCGATTCCTGAGTCCACCATTCCAGCACACCCTGTCTAACTTCGAAAAGCAAGGAATCCAAACCCTGTTCTATGCGGGTCAGAGAACTTAATAACGTATGAGTAAACTGCTGATTAGAGTCAATAGGAAGAATATAAATTCATGAATCATGTTTTGAAATTGATCAAAATAGAAGATAAATAAAAACAATTCTATTGGTTTATCATATCTATCCACGACCCAGTATGTACAATGCGAACCACTAGCTTCAAAAACTCGGTTTCTCCTGTACTTCAGTTCCCCGGAATACTTAGGCTGTTCCATCTTTCTTCAAAGCAGACACCATATCCTCCTTCGACTGTTCGATCGCCCATCGCGGCCGCTCTACCTCAAAAGTGGAGGAGAGACTGGCAAAGGCTAGACCTCCAAGCTGTCCGACAGGTCGAAGTTTGTTGATATCAATGTGATTGGCATCCTCATTGACCGCATCATCATGGACCCAGAAGTTCACGGCCTTGATGAGAGCTAGAGACATAACGCTCATTTCCGGCTTCTCTTGATCTTTGAATTCCTTGAGATCGACCAACTTGCCCTCGATCGAGAAAACGGATTCCTTAACCCGCGACGGCTTTACTTTCCTGCTTGGTGCCTCGTGAAGACCGGATATATTCCACTCAGAGACACTGTATGGAGCATCAATAGACGTGGAAGAAGCAGCTTCAACCATATGCTCGGAGACTGTGTTGATGACACACTCCCCGATCTCTTTCAGACCGTAGTATGTATCCTTAGCCTGGCCTCGTTGGGCAGCAATACCAACAAGGAACATGGGAGGATCATGGGCAACCACTTGAAAGTAGCTGAACGTAGCAAGATTCTTCTTCCCATCAGATGTCATGGTACTGATCAGGCCAATTGGCCGAGGGACAATGCCGGCAGTTAACAGGCGATAATTGGAGATCCAATGACGACCCTCTCCATAGGGATCAATCTCGCGGTGCTTCTTCTCCAGACTTGCACCGCCATCATTTCCTCCTTGTCCGTATTTCCAATTTGGATCGGGAGACTTGGTGACCTCGATAGGTTTTTCGTAATTGCGGTAGTCTGGGCGGCTGGCTTCTGCCTCTTTGAAATTGTGTCGGTCGTAAATAAGTGTCACGTCGTCGATCTTAGATTTGTCCACAGGCAAGGTAGGAGCCATGATCGCTTATAACAATGGCCTTGCGATATTGACTGTAGAAATTAACATTCTTGAGCAATCAGTAAGAGTTCCCGACGGAATTGAAGATGATTGCCGTTTGCAATGATGTACTGGAAGAACGTGTTCTTACTAACCAAAGGAATCTATCAAACCTAGCAAGAGGGATCTAAAAGTTTGGAAAAAGATAATGATGAAACATTATAGCGATGATAGTGGACTATTTATAGGGTTCAATAGACCTATGTGCTTAAGACCGTATAGATTCATGGTATTCTCCAATTAATCAGCTATCTGAATGCTGAATAATGGTTCCTGTGGGATAAACTTAAATATTTAGAATTATTTCGATTCTACCTTACTCCACACGCTCCAAAATATGATTCTGAGCAAAAGTGCGGCTATCGAGGACTTCTGGTATTGTGTTTGGTGCCACCGCTGTTCCTGAACTATGGCGATCCGGGTGGAAGCTTACTAAACTGTGCCTTACGGGATGATAGTAGTGAAGATCCGGGCGGGTGATTTCTCATCCTACTACGCATGTTCAGAAAAGTGAATTAATAATGATAGCATGAAAGACTAGGCGGTATTCTGCTTAGAGTGGTGGGACATCAGTGCAGTGTTGTTCTGGGTCTGGGGAAACGTCGGTGTTCTCTATGCCAGGAGAGCATCGGCCAATATATGAGAACAATAACGCTCAAACAGCTTCACTGCCGTGGAACTTGTAAAGAAATTACTAGGTTTCTCAAAGGAAGAGTGCTGTTGGCTCTCTTTGCGAAGACTGAGTCTGGAGAAGTATCTATTTGCTCTCCTACCAGTGCATCCATATATCTGTTATCCTCCTCTTGCATAGATCCCTTGCACACACGGTAGGGACGGAATGTCTAACAAGCCTAGGTTCTTGGGAGGGAAATCTGTAAGGTGTGGGCTATTTTGCTAGTAGTCCTTCTAACGTGTGGTGGTTCTTTCGAGCTTGAAGCGTATTTATAATCGACTGAAGAACTTTCACTAGCAAAGACCAATAATCACTTCGTCCGAAGATTTACACTCCTCCCCGAGGCAATATGTTTTGATGGTACCTTATCGTGAACTTAGCAAGAGTATTATCCAATTGCAAATTTGTCTGAGCAACTTGATACTTTCTATGGCCAAACACGGTTAGCAGATCCGTGTGGGATAGAAGATAGAAAGACTTTAGCAATCATGTATTTTATTGCCTTGGATTAGGTTTAGGCATGAAATGCAAAAGTCTCTTAGATAGGTGGTAAACCCTTTGCGATCTTAAAACACAATGTGGCTGATAGTGCTAAGGTATTCAATTACATTTTGTCGATTGTCATGCGAAGTTAACGACGAGCACTAATGATACACAGAGATACGCTTCAGAGCTTGGAATGTTTAGGTGGTTTGGTGCTATCCACTCTCTGTCCTTCGTCGTCTTGCTCTGCTACCTCTAAGACAGGAAACTTCGCTGGCATGATCCTCCGTGGAGTGGTTCCGGGGACGACAGAGTACTTCGAAAAATCAGTGATGCCGCATCTATTGCGAAGGAAATCCTCGTCCAAGTCTAGAAGGCCGTTTACTGTCTCTGCAGGTGTGTTGAGCATTGCTAGGATAGCATCGGAGAAGATGGTCTAGGCGTCATATCAGTTGAACAGCTCAAGTTCAGTTAGCTATTACGGGGACAAACCGGCTTGCGCAAGTCTTTCTTTGTCGATGGATCTGCAGAAGTGGTACGTTCTGTCGCAGCGGATTCTATTGACTAATGCCATGTCAGCCGCGGAAAAAAAAAAGATCGAAGTTGAAGGAAACATACACAGGCTGGCCAGATACTCGTAATGGCCATCTCCTTCCTACCCTGTCTTATGAAATCCATCGCCAGACCTTTCGTCAAGACACTCATGCCAATCTTTCCTGCAAGAAATCAGTAGGGATTCGCTTGGTGAGTGCTGCCATCTCGTGGAATCGTTCTTACCCATCGCATACGCAGTCTTCCCCCGGAAGAACCTAGAGTAAATAGGTGGAGAAACAACAATGATTCTTCCCTTCCACCCGTTCTTTCCAAATTGCGGGAGCGCAGCCTGTACAGTCACGTACAAGCCTTCTGGGTTGATCTTCTGCATTAGCTGGAAACGCTTGACAGGTGTGTTCTCCACTGAGGACCACCAGATAGCCCCTGAGTTGTATATCAGGACATCTAATTTCCCATATATACGGACAGTCTGTTCAACGAGCTTGTTGATCTGCTCGACATCTCTGGTGTCAACAGGAATAGCGGTCGCCTCTCCCCCCGATTCCTTGATTTCTCGCGCCACAGTGTTGATTGTGGACTGCGATGAGTTTGGGTCTGGAGGGAATGGCACCGTCTTGTAGGCATCAGAAGTGGTCTTGGCAGCTACCACAACTACATGGATGTGTTAGCTATTGTCGCCCATTGGGGAGGACGCATGACAGTCCGTGACGGTGAATCGGATGTTGATATTCAACGTACCAGCATATCCATTCTTTGCCAGATCAATTGCGATTTGCCGGCCAATTCCACGTGATGCTCCAATAACAAGAGCAACGCGCTTGGTGGAAGTCATTTTATAGGTGCATATAAGGGAGTGCTGGTTCGAGTCTGCTAACCCCTCGGCGAACACGGCGTCTCTAAAGTTGCTCTCCTAGGGACCAAACAATTATTTAGCGGGTAAATTTTTATATAATCAACATCTAAACTTCACAATGAAGTCTTGGTCCGAATAGAAATATTCGTGAGAGCCATCGAAGCGGGGATATATCGGAGTCGGCATAATCATTTTCTGATGAGTGATCATCTCACAAAGAACCTCGGCATCGCTCCACATTCCGCTCGTGGGGAGAAGTTAACGTGGAACTTAAAACCTACGATCTTGTCTTATCCAGCTAGCTGACGTTAGAACCACTATCGCCATTTGTGACTGTCCAAGTCGAAGATATTTATTTATCTAGCATTTCCTTTCTTCAAGTAGGATTGCATGATTCTGGTGACTGACTGCGAACATGGGTGGGATCATCAACGCATACCTTGACTGCGGTAAGTGCCAGTGATAAAACCGATTATCATTCTAGAAAGAAACCTTATTCATACAAGTTATCGTGGACAGCGTCGCCTTATTCGTATTTTGCCATGGTACATCTTCTTCGGAATAGAGCCGTCTTGGCCAGTCATGATGTCAAGATAGAGTGCGTCTATCCCTCCCATGATCTCTAATATTATGAAAGTAGAGATACATGTGGCGTGCAGTCAGGATGACTAGCACATCGATCTTTTCAATGTCGTAGTAACGTCCTGACACTCTTTCTCTATCCTAGGATGCATCCTATCTTCTTAGGCGGCATCATGCAGAATTCAGGTACGTGGAAGCGCTCTCAGTTGCTAAAACCGATAGCTACGTATTCCTATGTAGCCGATATTTCTTGTCAGGACTGATATTATCGTACAGGAAATACTCCCCCGTGGAAACTACCGGTCAAAGCAAAATACGGTTTATACGAGCGCAAGCAGGCGGCGAAATACTTTGGGCTGCCTGATTTCATAATAACCCCAGACTTCTTCCCCATCTTATCTCTTCTGGTATGTTGCCATCCTTGTTTTCTATTCACCCTGTAGGCCTTTTCGATTCTTTGTACTCTACCTCAGGACTTTGATGACTAAAACTATCATCTGTGAAATTTAACAACCACCCATGAGAAACGCAACTAACAAGAACTCCTTTCTTGTCACACAGCCCCAACGAGCTATAACCTACGTCAAAGCCAACTATCCAGCGGAACGGTTCGAGAAGACGTTCCTCCTTCTATGGCATCATCTCTACTATCTGCATCGGGATATCTCGAAGCCCGAGGTTTTCGCCCGTCTTCTCACAGAGGATGCGCACTTCACTCCGTCTGAGACGGAGACAATCATCGCAGCTGCGAATGACAAGAAGTGGAAGGATGCCCTTCATGCGAAGACGCAGGAAGCTCTAGATCGCGGATCCTTTGGTGCACCCTGGTTTTGGGTCGTCAATAAGAACGGGGAAGAGTCGATGTTCTTTGGAAGCGATAGGTTTGTTGATATTCATTATTTTTACTGCTCCTGTTTAGTGCTGTCATCGCTATTATTTTGCAAACCCATGTATGGCTTCTGGCAGAGTAGGCTAACACTTCTGGGCACAGGTTTCATTACATGTGGCAGTTCCTTGAGCTACCTTTCCAGGATTTCAAGATCCTCCCTAAAGACGGAGGAAATGATTCTAAACTATGAAGGAAATAACCATTCCATCTGCTGTATCTCTTGGTCTGTATCTTAGCTAGCGGCCTGTTTGATTATTGATTATGGTGGCGAACTCAGCCGTGTCCCCCTCAAGCGGAATCTCAGTAGAAGCTGCTCCATAGTTAAATGATTACGCTTCGTGGTACACATAGTTGCTATCGCCAGAAACCAAAACAGAGCACCGGTGCCGCTCACATAGCAGCCAGCACCAACGCGGCGGCAGCACCACCAACCATCCAGTGGGCATTGCCAGTCATCTGGGGAACGCCACCAGTGCTGGACGATGAGTGGGCACTTGCAGCAGCACCAGAGGCAGAAGAGGTCTTCTTTGAAGAGCCGGTGGCGGTGGAGAAGCCAGAGGATGCAGCGGTGCCAGTAGCTGCGGCAGTGGTTGCAGCTGGAGTGGCTGCAGCTGGAGTGGCACCTGTCGTCGCCGCAGCACCAGTAACGGCGCCGGAAGTAATGACAACAGCCTGGTAGTAGGATGAAAGGCCACTGACGGTGGTATCGGTTATGGCAGCCTCGCTATTAGTCGGGCTGGGGGAGATGAAGTCGCTGCAGTCCGCAACATCGCCCTCCAACTTACAGCCCATAGAGATGTATCTACGTAACTTTAGTCAGTATTATGCTTCCTTTGGGCTTCTTCGACCATTGCGGAATGAATTTATAAGTGGATGGGAAAGGGCGGAAACGCACTCATCGGCATAAGATATGACATAGTTCATCGTGGACGCGCCCTGAGCAATGGTGAAGTCCGGCGGCACACCACAGTCTTCGCTGGCGACATTGGAAGCGCATCCTAGGGAATAAGTGGTAGCGGTGGCATCCTGGTAACTGTTAACCATAGTCCCGTGACATAGGCCATCTCTTCACAACAACAAATCAAAGATAGCATATGTCTGAGTGACGGGCAACATAGCATAGACTTACCGAACCCACAACCTGAGCCACCATGGACTGAGAATCAAAGCCAGGCAGGAAGAGAGACACGGTGCTCTGCGCAGACGCGCCGGCAACCAGGGCCAAGGAGACAGCGGCGGGAAAAAGCATTGTGGCGATCGGTTGCGACGTTTAATGAAAGACACCCGGTGGATCAAAGATTATCAGATCAAAAGCAGTACTATCTGTAAAGAGCGAATATAGCAGGGGACAACGAACGTCGTGTACCGGGAAAGGAAGTAGAACACCAGAAACAATACCGATTCTCAACATCCAACATCAGGATTCGACAGGTCCTGGTGGCTTTTAAGCCTTTTTTTTAACAGCAACAGCATAAACTTAATTTAAATCCTTCATTTGCCTGGACGCGCCCAGGCTGCAGTCGCCAAGGAATTCTTGAGCTCCTGCACCACTAAAAGGAAGCCATAAAGGCTTCATAGAGCCAAGCTCGTAACAACGGTGGCCAGTACCATTGATTTCTTCACTGGGAGGAGTTTTGGGGCTAAAAATAATCCTGGAAACGGTCCAACCGAATGGTAGTGGCGTTCAGCAACAGATGGTTTGGATCGCTCTGGGTGACAATCTGGGGCGGTAAGAGCCTAAATGAAGAAACTAACCAGTGGAATGGGGGCTGAAAGCGCCGGAGAAATTTGTTAGCGGTGGTCCGGTGCCTGGACTGAGCCCCTTTTCGGCTACGTCCGACTTGCCGATGGGCGAATCGTTCCTTGGTTTGCCTATTACGGTCGTGCCAAGAACAGCGAGAAAAACAAAAGTAGCGCGCTGATTTCTCATGAGGAAGATGTCGATGAGGCTCAATTCTGAGCAATCTCTGGAGACGACGAAGGAAGGAAGGAGTTTTTCCGAATGTGGACGAAATCATTTCACTTGTCTCACATTTGACAGAGTTTGACATCTGAGTTGCATTCTGGTAGGATCACGGCTCCTGGTTGGGCAGTCACTGACCCCTGCGTAATCCCTAGATATCGAAGTCATTAGCCGCCTAGCTTGGGGCAATCCCCTCAGCAAAGCAAGCTCACGTAGAATAGAACGTTATCTAACTCTCATTCTGAATGACAGGCCTATAACCTTTTAGATAGTTAACATCTACCTATGCTGCTGCACCGCGCGAATGAAAAGTATGGGTCTAATCTGCCACGTACGTGGAAGGCTCAACGACTCTTCGACATATCCAAACTGACAAACTCGTGTTATGTGCATCAGAATGATGGGCCTGATAAAGTCTAGCGTCTCATCTGTTTATAGCATACTCCCGACAGAACAGGGGAGCAGCATAACAGTACTAGCAAACATAAGCTCACCATATGTTGCCACATCCCTTCCTCTCTAAAAGCTTGAGGGTTCCCCGTCCAGACTTCGTCCGTATTCCATACTTTCAAGTCACTGCTGATATGTACGGGTGAAATCATGTCATTAAACAGTTGATGGTCAAACCACCGCTGTGGTGGGCGCTTCTAGGTGGTAGCCCTCCAGGGATGAACACCACTGACAATCGCAGCTTGTACTCTACAAATCGGTCATCAGGAGTTTACCATTACTGTTTCACAGTCAGCTCAGATGCCTACACGCGATCATGGAAATGGGTAGCATGATCCAGAAGAAGCGAGAGAACAGGGAAGAGTAAAGGGTGCGGTCTACATGGCTTACATGAAAGCTTCTGGTGGATTCCCTTTCTGGACGGTAGCTTTACTTGCATTTGCAGTCATGCAGTGCCTTACAACGGGTCAGTCAACAAGATCTCCTCACTCTTTAGGATTGCTCCTACGCCGCAATTATATACTAACAATGACAGGTCGCTCCTGGTGGCTCAAGATCTGGACTAGTAATGATGAGAAGGAAGCCATGACACACACAGTTAGCTATTCCCTTCATTCACAAACGCTTACGTCCTTCTACATCTCATCAAGCCCTACTGCGCTCTCAAATTCGGATCCAGGGTACACACTCGGCTTCTATTTGGGAGTCTACGTTGCGTTCTCTGCTGCTTCAGCTATTCTCGGCACGTTCCGATTTTACTACATATATATAGGATCCATTCGTGCCTCTCGAGTTCTCTTCGATAATCTACGCTTCATGATTCTTCGAATGCTGTTGAGATGGATGGATACTGTACCATTAGGTCGGATCTTGATTCGCTTTACGGAGACTTCGACATCGTCGATGCTCGCCTATCTCACGACTTTACAGGTGGACTGCACGATATCTTCCAACTTCTTGGGGTCATTGTCGCTGGGTAAGTTACATTGCCTTCAGTTATGTTCTCATTCCTTCATAGTTCTAACATTCTCGCAGCATTTTCGTTTCGCCATACGTTATCCTACTCTCAGTCCCCCTACTCTCCGTCTGCGTCTGGATTGCATCAATCTATCTACATGGCTCCCGCGAAGTAAAACACCTCGAGTCCAACTCTAAATCACCCGTCTTCGAGCAATTTGGCTCCGCTCTCACAGGTGTTGTTACTATCAGAGCTTTCTCAAAAACAGACACATACATCGAGCGTATGTTCGGCAAGATCGACGACCACAGTACCACCTTCTGGCATCTTTGGGCCTTTAATCGCTGGATGGGATGGCGCATGGCACTAGTTGCTGGTTTCTTTGCTACTATCGTTGCAGCCATCATCTTGCTCATACCAAACGTGAATGCATCACTCGCAGGTTTTGCCTTATCCTTTGCCTTAAACTACGGCTCAACAGTCATCTGGATAATCAGACACTACACAAATCTAGAATTAGACATGAACGCCGCAGAACGCATCATTGAATACTCCAACCTCAAGCCTGAATCCCAGGATGGCGCTGACCCACCTGCTGCCTGGCCCAGTGAAGGCCGTCTTGAAATCAATGACCTCGTTGTCGCCTACGAGCCAGATCTCCCACCCGTCCTCAAAGGCCTCACCTTCCGCGTGAAACGCAACGAACGCATCGGTGTCGTTGGTCGCACCGGAGCAGGGAAATCGTCTCTCACACTCGCACTCTTCCGTTTCCTCGAAGCAAGACAAGGAAGCATCCACATCGACGGCCTCGACATCTCCAAAATAAAACTACACTCGTTACGTTCCCGTCTGGCTATCATCCCTCAAGATCCCGTTCTATTCTCCGGAACCGTGAGATCGAACCTCGACGCCTTCGACGAATATTCTGACTCCGAACTCCGGGATGCCCTCGAGCGCGTTCACTTGTCACTCCCTCCGTATTCATCACCCCTCCCAACGAAACTTCAGCGTCAGTTTCAGCCAGTGAGAATGCAATGCAATCAGAAAACAAAGACATTAACCCCTTCACCACCCTCGCCTCTCCCATCACTGAAGGCGGACTCAACCTCTCCCAAGGCCAACGGCAACTGCTCTGCCTCGCCCGCGCCATCGTGTCCCGTCCAAAAATCGTAGTCTTAGACGAGGCTACGAGTGTGGTGGATATGGCAACCGATACACTGATTCAGAGGAGCATTAGGGAGGAGTTGGCAATAGTACAGTCATCGTTATTGCGCATCGGTTGAGTACGATAAGTGACTTCGATAAGATTCTCGTCCTAGACGATGGCAGGGTTGCGGAGTTTGGGACACCAAGGGAACTGATCGAGGTGGAGAAGGGGATTTTTAGGGGTATGGTAGGGGAGAGTGGCGAGAGGGACAAATTGGAGAAACTCATTTTGGGATGAGGGACTTTGATTTCTGCTTTGCTACGCGATGAGATCTGAGTGTGGAGCAGCTTCATCTGGAACCTGGTTTGAGAAGGACGTGGAAGTTTTTTTTTGTAGACATTTTCTTTGCGCATAGATTTTGGACAAGCGTTTTACCATGGCCCTCAAATCTGCAATAGAATACGCTACGCCGCCCGTTTTCATCTTGCCCACATCTCTTTCTCTTCACAGATAAGTATCAAGACTTAAGAGTAATAGGCGAAGCACGGGGAGTGCGCATAGAGGAATCAGGCCACACAAACCAGACGATCTCACCCAATAAGTTGGGAAGATCCGCATGGCGCATGCAATCTGGAATCATAACTATTTACGACAGTTACGCTTTGAATCTGTTGTGCTGTAGGCATCACCGAACCGTGTTCTTCGTTTCTTTCCCCTCCCTGTTTCGTATGCAATAGCAATTGATGCGTACGACGGTCAACATTATTATCTGCTAAGATTGTCGCTATTGAGTTTCCAAACAGCAATATTATTAAATAATCGTATAAGATTTATAATTTCTGATAATTTTAGTTGGTACGATCATCGTTTCCTGCCTATACATCTATTTCCTTGTTTTAGACTTTCGAGCTTATCTCGTCTAGGTCACTCCTAGGTCCCCTTCACTGTTGAACGCCCGTACACAACGCTCCATCAACCAGTAGATTCGTTCCACTAATAAACGATGCCTTATCACTAGCCAGGAAGAGAACCGCGTTCGCAACCTCTTCCGGCGTTCCTAATCTGCCCATTGGATTTTTCGCCAGCTGCGACTTGAACAAATCCGGGTTCTTCCTCTCGATGTTTCCCCATACACCGTCTTCAACATAGATATTTCCAGGACTGACGGTGTTCACCCTGATACCTTTTGGCGCCAAAACATGCGCCTGCTGAGCCATATAGTGCGTCAAAGCCGCCTTGAACGTTCCATATGGTCCAGGGGCAGTGAAATCGACATCACGACCTGAAACTGAGGAGATGGCAACGATGTTCCCCTTGCGTTTTTCCAGCCCGGGCAGAGCAGTGTTGATTAGTGTCACTGTGCCAAGCATATCGGTCTGGAACGCGGCCGTCCAAGCTTCCGCGGTATCCGCCATGGAGAGGCTGGAAACATTGGAGATCACGACGTCGATTCCATCTTCAGAAGAGATGGCGGACTGCACCCACGCGCTGACCTGCTCCGGCTTGGAGACATCGACCGACGCACCAAAAGCAGTGCCTGGTCGAGTGGATGTGGGAGTTGAAAGTGCTGCCACGGCGGCATCCACGTCCGCGGCGGTCCGGGAGCAGAAATATACCCGAGCTCCTTCGGCAAGGCTGGTTGGAATTGTTAGCTGATGTTATTCACTCCTAGTAGAAGAAGATATACTGGGGGTTCATATTATTCTTCGTACAGTGCTTCAACTATCCTCCGTCCAATACCCTTGGTACCACCTATGGTTGATCAATGGTCAGCGCTGTCATATTCTGACTCATGCGGTGAAAGGGAATAAACTTACCAGTGACGAGGACAACTTTATCCTTGAATGCGAGAGACATGATGAACAATAAATAATATATAATATACAGGAATGGGGATGGGAAATGACTTCTTTATGCGGTCTTTTACTCAATGAATCTACAACCGTGGCTTCACCGAGTTTTCTGCGTTGTTAAGGGTCCGGTTTTATTTTCTTCAAGACAGCCGATAAGAGATGAGTCAAGTGGGGTTGTCTTAGACTTTAGATTTCTACTTGTTCTGATAGGAACGTAGAATATTTCCAAGCCTTTTTGGCCCACTTTCCAAGGAATTTGGATCTCGGCCTGCCCGATAGATCCGAGATGCAGTTCGGGAGCTAAGGTTTAGGTTCTGACATCCTGCAGCGCCATATATACCGGAGATAGCATTGAGTAGGACCTGCTCTCCTTAGGAAAAGAATATTTCAAATTTCATAATTTGGTTGGGTCCTTAGGCTATGATCAATGCTTGGGATGGGGGCGATCGTCGGGTGATCAAACTCGGTAACACGATCGTTTAAACACCTCAATATATTTACTGCTGCTAGGCGGCGAGGGGAGAAGGCCGCCGCGATGACATCGAGTTCAATTGCCGGAAAGTATAACAACACCTTACTTTGTTTATAATTCAAGTAGTTTCGGGAACCATTCGAGCTGCGAACGCAAGAAATTCGGACTATCCAGATTCTCGAGCCTAATGCACAATATCTGTCTAGGTCACCTAATGCTTTCAGAGAAGAGTGGTATGCAGTTTATGCAGTCCGTTGCATTTCATAAACATTCATTAGCAGAGTAAAACAATAAAGGAATTTCAGCGCCTACGCCTGCGATTCGGAGGCAGAAGATCGAACTGTCGCTAAGCCGCATACAATACCAGCTACGAGGAGAATTCCGTTGAAGACGGCGAGAATATAGAAAGGCGCACCAGGTGAAAGGATATCAAAGAGCAGACCACCCAGTTTCGTAAGGAGGAGGATGCCGGCACCGCCATAAAGAGAATACATACCGGCAATAGACCCCTTAAGGTGTTGAAGATCTTGGAACTGGTGCTCAGCCGGCTTACCTAGTAAAGGTTCCTCTTCGTTTGGAACACGATCTCGTCCGTTAGAGGCAACGTTGTCATTTTCCGGAGGTATCCGTTCTCCCTCCACACCCGGCTGATCATTGAAAGCTTGACGGACTTCGATGTGCAGTACACCGTTGCTCAGTACGGCCAGACTGCAGACAATCGCGCCTATCTGACTGATGCCTAGCAATGCCATGACCAGGAATACTCCTAAGTTCCCATAGGGACCATCATAGCGCGGGCTCGGCAGGAGCGCAAAAGTAATGTAACCAACAACGCCAGCCAACGCAGCGAAAAGAAGTGGCAGGTTGTAATTGCGTGACTTGTCAGATAAAAAACCAAATGCGTGTGCGCAGATGAGGGCGATTAACTGCGAAACACCAGTTAGGATGGAGGCAAGAATATATGCCTTCGGACAGGATTTCTTGATATTTCCCATGTCCGGCTCGGACAACACAGATGAGTTTTCATGACAGAGTCCAGACTCCTTATAATAGTGATTAACGTAGAGAGGGATAAATAGTGAAATGCCGACAGAGGAGGCACGAGCGACAAAGCCTCCCAAATAACCTAGAGTGATGTTGGTGTGTCTGAAGCCCAAGACAAAAGCGCTGCTGAACTGCCTTAAGTATGATAGAGGTACAGTATGCAGCGAGGGCTGCTCCACGTTCTGCATATCGTCGTCCGAATAGGCTTTGTGCGCCCAACCAAGTGACCTCCATCCTTTGCCTTCATCGCCTCGCAGATTTCGGAGACCGATAAAACAGGCGAACGACACTAGCAGTGCTATCGATCCAACGACGTAGTAACTGCGCTGGATGGCCTCGGATGGAGACACACCCATCTTCTCGAATCGAGCTGGGAGTGGCAGGAAGACCCCCAAAGCAACTAGGGCACCACATCCAGTGAACATGCCCACAAATCCTGCAAGCCTCGAGGAGGATGGTTTTTCTTCGACTCTGACTTCTCCGTCCCGCGACCTACTGCGTACATACCGCACCGGAGTAATGGTCAGTTCAGATGACATCGAGGTTCTGCATCCCGAACCAGAATATTGTCTCTCTGCACTCCAAGTTGTCGATCCTCCTGTCACCGATGGTAGTGTCGCAGTCACCATTGTAGCGACGGCAGCACCTCCGATGCTAAAGAGCAATCTACCCAGAAGCAATTGCGGGTAGACATTTTTTGCCTGCACGAATAGAAATAGAGACAATGCCACAATTGCATAACCCGCTGTACACACCTAATCGAGAGACATATGAGCAACGAGACACATCACGATATCAAGGGATTGAAGCTCACATAGCGGACTCCAACGCGATCCGACAACATCCCCCACGCGGGGCAGGCTACCAGGGCCAGAAGCTCATCTGCAAATCCCAGCGTGCCGACCGCATCTCCTACTGCATGATGACGGCCAATTAGGTCAGTGACGACGAATGAGATCGATGCGTTGATAAAAACGAGAAATGCGATCGAGAACAGACAGACAGCGAGCAGATAGGTCGCCGTCTGTAAGCGCGTCGCAGTGAACAATGCCGGGCGGGGAGACATCTAGGCTAGATCATATCGCCCGCAGCAAGCCTCTGAAGAAAATATTCGTGAAACGAAAATGAATTGTTCCTGTCTACAGAGCCCAGATTAGAATCAATGAAGGATACAGCTCAGGACAAATGGCCCTGATGAGAGAAAAGCATCCCCTTCGACCCATTCCGAGACTCGGGCTCTGGAACGACACGACATTCCGATCACATGACAGTAAGACAATGACGCAGGTAAGATAACTGAATTGTGCACATAAAACACTAATATTATCTTAGTCATTTCCAACTTTGGAACTGTAATTATTACAAAGCAAGAAAAATAAAACAAGATTTTCGGATTATTATAGTGTTACGCCCCAGGTCCTGGGTCTCGATCGTCTCTGCTTTGGTTAGGGAAGGTTCAAGCGAACCCAAGTACGTTAGGTTCTCGTCTGGTGACTTCGCAGTGCTTCGGAAGTCTTCACGCAGCGTCCAGTACGCTACCCGCCAAGTGCTTCTGGCGGAAGGGT